>BGPR01000166.1:805363-826269 GCA_013235015.1 Araneus ventricosus | reverse complement strand
TTAATTCTATATAATGATAGATAAGCACAAATTAAATTTAGAATATTTATTCAGAGAGTAGTTTAGTGTTTTAAGTCAAAATTAATTTGTTAAATATTTTTCTTACAAGTACTGAAGAATTTGAAGGAAGTGCAGGGAAGTTTTTCACTTCTTCGACATATATTTACATGATTCCGCATGAGATAGAAATGCACTGAATAAGAAACTCTACTCTATTCTATTAGGATTTAGATGCTTTTACTGCAAAAGGCACTATTTTCACTAGTTTCATAAAAATCTGCAGTTTCGTGAAAACATACGAGTTATTTTTATTTGAAATATGCCAATTTTCTTGCTGATAATTTCAAACCTATGTGACCATTAACCAACAGTATCCCATGTAATTTTCCTTAAGATTTATAACTTTACAACGAATTTATGCGATTGAAGTAAAATGAAATTTTCCACAAAAATTAGAAACACAGAATTTTAAATTAAAATCCAATTTCTATGGGAATAGGGATACCGAAGTGGCCTAGTGATCAGTGTTGATATTGGAGGATAGTATATTCGAGATTCGATCGCTGAAAATAATGGGCTTTGTACGCGTTCGGTCTCTCATCACAGGATATATTCCTCAGGTTGGTGTAGCGTGGAAGGTGGAGAGTTTGGTGCCGGTTCAGATGTCGTCCTCGTTATGTGACCATGGATCAAAATTTAGATTTCAGTCCCAAAATAACCATAGCATACTTTCAAAATCGTACGTTAATCTTGAAATTCAAAAATCAAAACATCTGATAATGGATTTTAATAAACTTGAACTGAAAGCAAGGTAACTCAGTTAAAGCCCATTTTGAGCCTTACCACTCTTAGCTTAGAGAAAAGGAGATTTCAACCAATATACCAATTCCAAACATTCATATAAAGTCGGGATGGCTAAACATTCCCACATTATTCGAATAGCATACATCGTTTTGCATGTTTATCGGTCTTCGGTGGAATAAGTGGGCCTCGGTGACCTAGTAACAGAGCCTTATCTTCAGGAACAAAGTCACTTGATCGTTGTCTTGATTCCGTTGAATGTCCATGTCTTTCTCTCCATGGTGAAAGATAATTTTTTGGCAGGTCAGATGTTCTCACGTTGGCGTAACATGGTGTTACAACAGTAAGGCATCTTTCTGAGTACGGTTCAAAATCGTTCTTTTATTTCCGAAGTCCTTATGTGTAGATGCATCAAAGATTCTCCACCACGAGAATAAAACCAAATATGAATAAGCTCTCGTCCCAAAGGCGGGCTTGCTTAATAAACGCTGTGCGGCATGTCTCAAACAGCTGATCCTTTTGGAGATACGACCTATCTTCCGAAAAAAATACATTAACTCTTCCCTTGTATCTACGCTCCCCTTTAACCGAGATAACAGCACTGAACCACTGCATCCTCGAACTCGAGATGGGCCAGTAAGATGTATAGTAATCTAAGCCAATATCTGACATCGTAGGCTGCATTTGACACGCTTCAACCATTTCTAAACACGATCGCTGAAAATTACTCATTTATTGCATCCACAGTTTGCAGTTTGTTCGACACTACATTTTTTTGTTATTTGTAATTTCTGGCTAGATTGATACAAAAATTTTAGTTACCTTGTGGCTCTTCGTAATAGAGTCGCAACTTCAATCTTTGTTATTTGCTTATGCCAAAGGCAGTCAAAGTTAAGCTATCTCCTCCAGATTCCAGTTCTGTTGGAGTTTGACATTCCATTTTGAAGTAACACGGGGCCGATGGTGATGAATACGCAAAAGTTTTGAAATATTATTTGATTATGAGGGAACTGAGATTACAACAGTAATGTGAGAATTCCTGTTATCTACCACTGAAGAAAGCAAACATGCTCTGATATAAAGAAATAATTTTATGATATTCACCCAATTTTGCCTGTCTTTATTTCGTAGCATTTCAGGGTAGTTTCATTCCAACCAGGTTTTCTTTCCTGCCATCATTCCACATTTAGATTTGAAAACCATGTTAACAAATTTCTTTTCTTGACAACTTAAAAAAATACCTATATATCTATAATCAAAAGTACCGAAAATAATTTCCAGATATTTGTTTCTCATTATATCCCGATAACTGTAACTGGTTAATCTGCTTAAAATTGGCCATGCGTGATTTTCATGAACAGTCAAGCTCATATAACGGAACAATCATAATTTCAAATTACTGATACAATCTAGTCAAGCATCCTTTATTTTGAAGCTTGTTTTACAATTCAAGCTTCGTTCCTTTAAACAATAAAATGAATCATGGCAAAGTTACTGAGCAGTTCCGGTTGTTTTCGGATAAATTTAAATTTTAAATTTCTCGATTCAAATGATAAAACCAGATTTAGAACTTTTCAAGTAAATTGCAGAGTTAAGTGCTGTTTGATAGTATATTCTTTTTTATTTTATGATTTCTATTCCTTTTTCCGGTGATATCTAAATTGAAACAGATACGGCAGTTTCCCAGGGAAAAAATGAATTCTCAGAAATAACAGCAGTTGACTATCAGAAAACTGAATAAAAAATTATAGCCTAAAATAATGACAGCTTTTTATGTAAATAAATGAAATTCTGTCTTTGATTCCCTTTAAATAATGTGGTGAGCCATTGATTGCTGCAAATACAAAAAAAAAATTCTACTATTAATTTTTTAAAGATTTCTACTTATACCAATTTTTTTTCATTTAAAAAATACAGTTTACTATCTCACACGATTTTCCTTGCGTTCATAAAAAAAGCGAAGAAAAGATGGAATTTTAAAGAAAAATAGTGTGAGGTGGTGCAATTTCTTACATAAAAACAATATTTTAAACGAAAAAAGGACTGTGCGTCCAGAGCTGAATTTCGCAGCTTTTATAGTTACACTAAAAAAATCATTTTTGCTGCAGAAATAAAAAAAAATTAAAAAATCTGAAAAATCAATTTAGACCACCTACAGCGCCACCTACTGACAAAAAAATTTTAACTTTTTCTTTTCTTTTTCATAGAGCGAATCAGTTATACTAAATTCTAGTGATATTTTGTTTCATTTAGAGCTTTCTGAATTGGCAAACTTTTATTGTACCAACCCTGTATTTCTGAAGCACTCAGTGCAGGTACTTCCTAGTGTTACATTTGCTCCTTTACACTTTTAAGTAAACATGTCATATTCCTTGATTGAAATAAAATTAATCAATTAAATTAACGAATCTGATCAACTGATAACCAGGGAATCCTTCATCCGGTTAAAACTAAATCTCGGTTTTCCCACCTCATAAAACTGTTCTGTGTCCTCTGTTTAGACGATATGTATCTCAGAAACATAATTTAAAATGTCTTTATTAAAAATCCTTGGAACAAGTTACTCCAACTTAAAACTTCATTATTTGAAATGCATTCAACACCCTGAGCATTTCCACCATAATTAGTTCGGTCCTTGAAGAGATACAAAATATCAGTCTCTGAAAATTCTGAAGAAAGCTGATTGAATACAAAAAGTCTAAATACAACAGTAAATCAAGGAACTGCCGCAATATCAGGCACCCTGCTGATCGGCTGGTGACACCGACCGGACAGACAATCCGATCCGGCACCTCAATAAACACGCAATCAAATCTGGGATCCGACCAGGCCCATTTTTCAACTGAATTAAATACCACTCTCCAGCTCTAAGTTTCATCCCTGTTTCGTTTAGGTTGTATCACAATTAATCAGTTTTTACACGTTCGTTGAAAATGGTGCACTGCAGAAACGATGTGTTTGATCGGCTAACAACTAATTTGCGCTTTTAAAGAATTTTTGAAAAAAATCATGATAAGTTTATGATAAAAAATACAAGCAATTTTTGATGAATAATAAAACAGTTTCCAGTGAAAGATTTGTAAATTTACTGCTAGAATGGCTCGTGGTAGTAAAATAGGTATCTCGTGTTGGAGTATGAAGACCAAAAGTTTACGAACAGTCAATTTACGGAAGTAAAACTGAGTAATTATAATACATTTGTATTGTATATTAATCTAAAGTTTGATGCCTGTTCCACTAAGGCTATTTCTGTGTTTTAACATGCATAAATTCTACGCTTAACGGACAAACCAGTAAGAGATACCTACGTAAGTACAACTGAATTTTTGGATAAAATGTAACAATAGTAATACAAAATTACGATAATGATATAAGAGAGAACGCTCGGAAAAACCACGATACAGAAGTAGAAGAAATCTTTTGTACTATTGCAAAGATTTTTACATCTCTACTAGCTGATATAACTGCCGTTGGTCAGGATAAAAATATGTTTGAAGTCTAAGTACTTATAATACTTAATAAGCAATTCTTCATTGCAGCGTCTTTCGTTGATTTTCATTCGCCCTCTCTCGTATCCTCTGATACCGTGGCCTGCAGTGGCCTAGTAGTTAAGTGTCGGTTTTGGAGTCCGAGGCTTTCCAGGTTCGAAACCCGATTCCACTGAAATTCCGTTGTGTATTGGGCCTGTGTATTAAATCATATGTAAGGGGTCAAACGTCCTCCCGCTGGTGTAATGCGAAAGTTTGGAGAGGGGGTGCCAGCTCAGGTGTTGTTCTCGTCATCCGACTGCGGTTCAAAATTAAGAGGTACGTCCCAAAATAGCTTTCGTATTGCTTCAAAACGGGACGTTAATATAACTTAACTAACCGACACCTCGGCCAGCAGCTGAACTCCTCTCTTCTTTTTGTTTTCATACGTTGAAGCACTTGGTACGAGCCTAGCAACCCTTGGGATTGCATTCTTTTCATGATGAAGTACTTCAATGGTTAGCAGGGCTGGGCAACGGGTACAGGTGCCCCCTGAGACAATCCCAGGTGCCACGAAAATAATATTTTTGCCTTTATTTTAAGTTTTTAAAGCCAGAAATCGACGAATACAACCTGGGGTGGGATATGAATACTATGCCCCTGGTGCCATTTATTCTTGCTACGCCACTGAGCTACACTGATTCTAAACGATTTCAGTAATCAATTAGCTACTGTACTCATTTGTAGTACAACTCAAGTAATGAAAATAACAATAATAATACAAAATAAGACTGTTTACAGCGAGTACAATAGGCCACAAAAGACATTTGAGACAAATAAAGCAACAGTATCTGCGCAACGTTGTCATAGAAACTACCAACCCTTCACTCAAGAATGAACTGACCTAAAGCATAAAACGTGCAAACGTAATCAAATCAGCTTGCGACCCGATGTCTGAGCGCTGACTTTCTTGGATTCCAGTTGTCACAAAAGAGACTGATATATACCCTCATATGCTTGACGGCCCCACCTTTTGGGAAACTCATAAACAGCGAGGTACTCTAAAATAATTGTCCTCCCAATTAAATCGAGTCAGACTCACATCCGTCAATGCAGCCCGATTCATTTACGACGGCTTGCTCTGGGATGTAATTACAGGTCTGTAACGATATTGCGTTATAATGCTTTATATACGTGCAATGCCGATGTCGATTGCGAGAATCGGTTTGTGTGGGTAATTTATTGGAGATGAATGTGTATTTTAGATTCGAAGGTCGATAGTTGCGATATATTGACGGCCCGCAAGATTTATAGGTGTCATTCATGTTGTTGCGGTGAATTTGCTTAGGAAAGGGTTGGTTTTGAATACCTGTTGGAGAACGTGATGAGATTCCCAGGGTTAAAGCGAGATGAATAAATTTGCTGAAGGCTAAGAAAATGGCGACAAATTGCTCCTGGTGTGTGATGAAGAGTGATTGTCAGGTGAAGAAACTGAATAAAAACAAGAGATGCTTTCCCATCTGTAAAAAGATGTTTGTAGATCGAACTGTTTTTGTTAATGAGGGTTTGAACATCTGAAGATATTTACAGAAATTTCAGTGGTCTCATTATGAATGAAAAATGAGCTTATTTAAATGCATGAAATGGTCCTTTTATCGCATTGGAATAGCTATAAAAACATCTAGTCACAGACGAAATATATCTTTCTAGCTATGAAAATATCTATTTAAAGACGAAATACATCTTTGCATGCAAATAATACTTATATGGAAGAAAATTTACTTGAATACAAATCTGAATATTTATAAACGAATTTCTTGGCATTCACATTAATTTTATTTCTTTATGAAACAATCACAGTCATTTAAAGTTCTGTACTCCTTGTATTTTAATAATGACTTAAATCTTATGAAATAATTGTTATTAATTTCGTTTTTTATGAAATTGAGCAACTTGAAAGCTTATTGACTGATATATAGCATGGCCTGTGCAGCATATTATTTTTTAATTTTCTTTTAAACATTGACATTCACTATGTCATCAGATTTAATTTTAAAATTCTGATCACAGTATTGAAAAGAAATTGTCTTTCTAGATATGTCTTATGCTTGAACGTACCGAGCTGGAAGAAAATTTTCTTCAAAGTAAAAAAAAAAGAAAAATTATTACAATCAATTAGCTCTTAAGTCTGCTTATATTTTAAACATATGCTGTATTTCTTTCCTGAGAACATTCACAAAGATAAAACCTGCGTTGTGACTGTCAGCACAGAATGGCTATCATTCTATTTCAGATAGAGTAGAAAGCTAAAGTGTTATTTTCACTTGTCCCGAAGTACCTCTTCCAGCATGAATTTCTGTCTTGAACCACCTAGGAAAATGAAGTGAGACCAGTTTCCACCGGTGACGACTTCATTTGTATTAATTCTCATGATACAGATTCTGCATCTTGAACTAGTTTCCTATCATTTATATTCTCTTGTCCAACAATGTAAATCTGCCAAAGGTGTTCAGACTAGAAGTATTCCTGGTATTCAAAGCCGTAAATGTTATAGATTTTCCACATATGCGGCTATAATTTTCATGTATCATTAACAATCTCTTTTTATGCAATTTTTCTTGCTTGTGACTTGCATGTTGCAGTTTCATTTTGCATTTCACTTGTTCGTTAATAGCTTTTAAACTATTTTAAAATTGCTATCATGAGTTGCACACTCATGCTTTAAAATTTTAATTGTAGGTTTACATAACCTTGTTTTTAGCTTAACAAAGCCCTATCTGGTTCTTGTGTCATAAAACCTAAAACTTACTCGCTCATTCACTTCTTCGATGTAGATTCGAATAGCATAGTTCTTCTGGTATTAAAATCATGGGAGTTGGGCATAGAAAGTGACAACATTTTGAAAACATGGGTTCCACAAGAACAAACCGAAACTACCGACACACGAATACTACGTAACAGAAATACCAGATTCTATTTTTGCATTTTATTTAGACGCTTCTAATGTTGTGATCCACATAGATAATATAAAATAACTGCCATAATAATCAAAAAATGCTCTCCCTTTTCTTATGACTTCTTACGTACGACTCCCGTTGCGTCATTTATTGCAGTTTTTAGTTTCGAGAAGAATTTCAGAAAGCTGCATCTGATTTCTGGTCTAAGTATAGGACGGCACCTACTATCATACATTGGAGCTAAGTCAGAGTTATACCTCGGGTCAAAAATCGTACCTACCGAATTACTTAAACCTGCTGATCTAAGCACAGGACGGAACCTACTCTCATACATTAGAGCTAAGTCAGAGTTATATCTAGAGTCAGAAATTTTACCTACCGAGTTATTTAAACCTTACCTATATATATATATGTGCTCCAAGATCGCTTTGATCAACAGAAGATACCCCACTTCCACTTTATTACGCAATTTTGAAACATGAACTTGTTTAGATATACTAAGCCAAGTGTAATTAGAGCTACAGCAACCATTTTTAATAATTACTGCAGATAATCGAATGAAAATGAAAATATAGAACCTTTAGTGTGGATAGTAACTCTTCCCAGATGCATCTAATCATTCAGCAAAATTATAAAATTCGTCTAAATGATGAAACATTTTTTTTCCTTTCCACATATATTGTGACAGCATGAAAACAGCCGCTGTAAAAGGAAATTGCCATTTTGTAGCATGGAAAAGAATTAATGTAGCGTATGTAAATATATAAAGCTTCGCTAAACATCATGGTTTCATTATTTTGTTTGAAGGACAAGTGATCCTGAACTATCAGCGGGAGAATTCTTTCAGAGCAAAGAGCAAGATAAAAAATCAATTGTTATAAGCATTTCTCCATTTAACCTTTGTAACAATATCCCAAGAATTCCATTTTTGTAAATCTATGGTAACAATAGATTGTAACAAATGAACAAAACGAGGAGAAAAATATTTTTATTTAATAAATTCAAGAAAGGCAAAAGAAGGTATTTAAAAAATAATAAAAAAAGAACGAACTGATGCAAATTTGGAACGATAAAAAAATCAACCCATTTCTATTGTGTTCGAATTGAAACATATGAGCAGCAACTTAGACTCATAATGGGCAAGGCCTGACGGATAGCTTGCATAACAAATGCAATTTCATTATACTACGATGCCATTTATCATGATCTCCATAAAAGAACAGAGTTCGGAAAATCTCTTTTCTCAAGATTAAAAAAAAAGACATAAAGGAACTAAAGAATTCATGTGACATCCAAAGATGTCAAAAAAGGAACTTAAACTCCGAAGACACTTGGTCTTTTCCAGAGAACTCATCAAACTTGTAATAGCACAAGCCACCAAGATAGAAGAAAGTTTTTTTTATATATTCCTCCCTTGCAGAGACTTTTTTTCATCCTTCGTACTCCTCTTAAAATCTTCGACGAAAAAGAAAAGTTGAAGCAGTAAATTTGTCATAGCCATTCAAATGCTATGATTTGTTAATGAAATATGGTCGCAAAAGTCAGTCTTGAAAAGACGCATGTCATTGCTGCGCTGAGACGCATCAGTCAAGCCATTGTTAAACTTCAAAGCAAGATGGATTATGGAAGGGGAACGCTGTATCACTGCACTGTTTTCACTGTAATAATTTATCGGACAAAGATGACTCCGAATACATATATCTACTAGAAAAATTTTTTATCACTCATGCAGTCTTTTTTTACTTCTTTTCCTAGACACGAAGTTTCATTTTTATTATTCACGCGCATCATAGATCACAGTTTTAGCAAATCCTCTCCCTTCCTCCCCCTGTAGTTGATGTTGAAGAAAAATAGCCTATTTCGACCCCTTTCTCGATTGTTTCGTACTTTTTGAAACTTTGTGGTTTCTTTTTGGCACCAGATGGGGAAAGGCATAACCTTTATTGTTGTGGCTACCATATCGTAAGTTTAAAATGAAATTAATGAAAAGAAAGTATCTGTATAGAAGAATGTGAATAATTTCCAAAATTTTATCCATGCATAAATAAGCTTTGTTACGTTTTTTCAAAAAAAGTATTCTTATTTTTTTTTAAAGTGCACTTCTAAAAAATACTTTTCTTATATTTTAACTATTGAAATGAAATCTTTAAAGATCAGAAAAGCCATTTGGGTTATTTTGCTGTTATTATAACTGTACACAAACAGGAAAAGAAACGGGATTTTTTAATAGAATATTTAGTGTATTTAACCCACGACTAGGGAAACCAAACAGTCCAGTAATTTCTCCTAGCAGTTCTTGTAGTTGACTCGTTGTACATACGTAATTTATTAGATTGTACGTAATAAAATGCGAAATTCACTAGATTGTACATAATAAAATGCAAAATTCACGAAGCTGAAGTAACAAGTGAGGAACCCAAATTATTGTTTTCATCCATATTTTGAAATCGTTTATGTTTCGTATTCTAAAATGACCATTTTATAATTTAAAAAAGTAATTGTTATTGCATAAATTTACATGAACACAAAACAGGTGTGACAAATTTAAAGAATAGAGAAAGAAAGAAATGATTCGACTTTCGTCTAAAGTATCTTAGTCAGTTGATATGAACATTTATACAAACAAAGAAAGATCAATAATAAAATGAAAAATAAAGATGAAAAAGTGAATGAAACTCCCTTTTCAAGGTAGGTTAGAGCACTTTCTAGATCATTATTTAAAAATAATTATGAGCTACGTTTTAATTTTGTTTAAAGGTCTTAGACTTATATTTGGTAACAGTTTTTTAAAATATATATAGCAGAACCATGCCTTTTTTTTTTCCTAAATCATTGGAGTAAATTTTCAAGTGATTTTAAGATTTGGGACAGCAGTTGAAATTATTAAATACGCATAATTAATATTTTTAATATATTATTTGGAAACTTAATGAGAATTTTAAGCATACTATTGGTTTAATTGTTAATTTGGAAAAAAAGATTAAATTTGAGAGATGCACACGTATTTCGAAACATTCTCACTACACTCAATGAAAGAAAATGATGGAGATTTCTGTTAAAACAGATATAATAGTAAACTTAATCATTAACCTTTTAACATGATGTTTCATGGCTGATGTAAGAAGTAATTTGTTAAAGTTAAAGGCTTTAACTCTGAAGATAAAGGCCTTTCAAAATTTTGCAGCGTTAATAAACTTATACTGCATTTAAAAGTGGAGATGAAACTAAAGGCTAAGCATTCATTCGATATAAATGTCAAATCCATTCAGTTTAATTTAAATAGTGCAAGTTATTGAGAAATTTAACATCTTAAAATATGCATAGTTGGAGTTTCGCCAAGAATAACACTGAGTTTAGAACTCTTCACTTTCTTAGTTTTAAAAAGATCCTGTTTGAGTGTCTAAATTGCTCCAAAATATATTTTAAAAAAGTGTTATTACACAAAAAAAAAATAGAATTGACATGAATTATTTGAAAGACTCAACAACTCTAAACCAACTAGTGGTTTCTAGTCAAAACACAAGCAGATATTTGCTCAGAAAACAGTTGCCAGTAACTCAGAGAAAGGAGATGAAAGCCACAGAGTAGGACGAAAACTAACCCACCCCGAAAAAACAGAACAAAAAAATTCTGGATGCTGCCATGCCATTTTCGTCACACAGCCAGGAATTCCAATAAGAAATGCTGAGGGGAAAAAAAATGGCGCAGAGGGATGGACCCAAATAAACATCACCCTGAATTGACGATAGCTGGATTGTCCAGGCCGAAACTCTTCCGCAGATATATAAGACTGATCCCTCTCCTCATCCTGCAGGTCCCTCCCGCCCCCTGCTGCATTCCCTCCCCACTGGGTCCCAGGGGCCCACTAACTGTCAAGCATCTCCGTCTGTGCAGCCATTACTTTGATGCATGGCTGACGTCTGTCTGTTTTGCAGCACCAACAAAGAGTGACAGAACGTACGAAAGCGCAGAGAAATATACACGGCCAGGCCTCTCTCGCGCTGTGTGCTTTTTTTCTTCTTTTTTATTTCCTTCGTTCCCTCAAACTGTGTGAGCGTGAATTCGCATTTGTGTAGGATAGCCGCTAATAAATCACGAGAGGGGTGTGCTAGTCCAGCCATAGCTCACGCGCCCGCTGAAGACCAAAAGAAGGGTCTATCCATAAATTAAAGGCCGGTTGGATTACAGTTCTAAATCACGATATTCTCCTGGTGCACCCTCCCTCGCTCTATATCACGCGGAATAGACTTTTCAATGACGTTATTTTTGATGTGTGGAATGGAGTTTTCAATGAATCGGGACTTTTATGGTCATAGGGTGAACTTATCACCGAAGATCCTCTGGTGATTCTGGAAAAAAAAAAAAAAACTACAGCTGATCAAATTCTGCTGCGGATATAGTTCAACATGAATCGTGAGTCCTCCTCTAAGAATAAAACAACGCGATTTGGTTAAACGTGTAGTTAGAGAACATTATAATACAGATGGAAAGCAAAAATATGTAATAAAACACGAGCCATTGTATGAAGATTTGAATAGAAATGCATTTGTTTTCAATGTTATTTTTTGTTTTGAAAATTTATTCCTGTAGAAGCATCATGGAGAACAAACAATTAATACGAAACCTTTTCTCTGAATTACAAATTTTTAACCTGTTTTGTGAAATACTTTATTCGCAACATGGGAAATAGACAAATACAAGACTGAGAAATTCGATCCTCCTAATTAGTAAGATATTCAAAATGATAATACTTTTTTAAAAATCAAATGATGAATTTTCCGTCTTTTCGAAAGAACCAAATGTCTCTGAGGGTTCCCTATTGAAGAAGCTCCCTAAATGTCTTCGCATTGTGTTTGTAATTTTGATATTTGATTTCAGTTTTCTTCTAAAAAATGAAGTTAATTAATTTGTTCTAATGGTCGATTAGTTTTTTCTTAGATTTAAACTGAATTATTAATTAATAAGCGAATTTTATAATAAATTCTGCTATTGCCTAATTTTAACACAGGTTCTGCCTTTCGCAGAAATATATTTTTTCGTATCACATAAAACTGAGTGAATGGCTTAACGTCATTGCATATAAGGATGTATCTGACAATTGCATCGAATACAGGACTTTTGAGATTTAAATCTGTAATTTAGTAAATGTAACGAACGACTAATTTAAAAACTTAGACGCACTAAAGTTAGTTAGGTGTACATTACGTTCTTATATGGATTGAAATAACACTGAATGTCACGAATAAGAAGCGTCATCTAATTGGAGAGCTAAATTCGTAGGCCCAGGGGTTAAGTTAAAAAAATAATAGTAAAAGACAAATTCTTCTAAATATCTGTAACTTTAGAGTTTTATCATGTTTCAAAGTAAAATAGAGTAGAGTAAAACAGAATTGCATAGTGAAAATAAATTTAAATACAGCCATAATGCATTTTCCTGTTAGTAAACAGAATGTTGCATAAGAAAATGTTCCTTGCCTTTATGTTTGGTATAACAGTATGGCTATTTTGTCCAGGTTTCACTTTGTGGCAATCCCTAAAGGGTCATTATACCAACACTCTGACATTTCCAAACAAATTTCCACTCCGCATTGTTACACACCAATGTATGCTCAAAATTTATGCACTCCTGCATGACCCTTCAAAAATATTTCCACAGCTTGCGCAATGATTTATTCGACCATTGTCCATCCGTCACCAGTGGGCGCCTGGCAACAGCAGCAAACTTTTCTGTCTGAATAGAGCAGAGCACCCCAGAACCAAACCCACAGGAAACAAGCTGCCTTAACTTCCAGACGTCCCGAAAGGGGGTCGAAAGATTCATGTCCAATCTTTTGAAGCGCGATTTCTTGGGCAGATTTATGTCCATCCGCTGATGGAAAGGTTTTAAACAAGAACCCCGAAAATACCCCCCGCCATTATTCCTCCCACCGAACTCAGCCTTTTTCTGCTTAGGTAACGTCGTGTCACCCTGTTAACTCCATAAATATACCGGCGCAGGGTCAGTTTGTTTGCGGCGCTTTCGCTCGGAAAAAGGGCAACCAGCCCATCGAAACAGCTGCATAAAACAGTCATTGAGGATTTACTTTAGAAGATCCTTTCTTTTTCTGGAGATACTGAGAGGTTGGGTTTCCTTAGGAGCTGAGATTAAAGGAACGTTTAAAGTAGCCTACTTAATGTTTATCGTTGTATTTTTAAGTAGCATACTTCTCGTTTTCATACCCTAGTTTTCATGCTGTTTTTTACAAATATTACCGCAAGCAATTGAAATTATTCACAGATTAACTACAAAAAGGAATTTTAAACTTTTTTCTCGCGATTCCTTTGCGAGAGAGTAAAAAAAAAAAAAAATAAGCGACCAATTTCGAAATCGCCATGTTTCCTGACTTCAGTCAGGGTTTCAATTTGGAGGAGGGGATATTGTGAAAAATAAAAATAAATAAATGAATAAATAAAAATCAAATAAAACAGAGACAATGAAATACTTAATTATTTTTAAAAATTCAAAAAAATGCAAAAATAATACAGAGAGTTTACTATTACTTTTTCCTTCAGGCGGATTCATCTACATGGTCAGATTAAGGTAAATAATATTCTATATAATATGACAATAATGAGGAGACCTTATAAAGTAAAAATTAAAATGGAGAATGCGAGTTAATTTCCTTAAAATTTGATTTCTAATTTCCCTACAAAGGGACCATCTGAGACAATGAATTCCACACTGGGACAGAGAGTGGAAATTTGGGACTCTACTTGCTAATACGGGGACATTTGGTCACTTTACCCCAATTTTTATTCGAACCCTGAGAAAAGCCAAAATTGGAAAATAAAGGGGAATATTTAACATTAATTAATGATAGAATAAAAAAAACTAGATTTAAGATAGTTTTTCAGCATATTTTAATGAAAGATTTTTTTTTTTTGTCAAAATCGATTTCACCACTATTTTATCTTCCAAATTTTGTAGAATTTGAAGAAGGAAAGGCAGTAGGAGATGAAAGGTTTCTCAACTGCATAAATATATTTTACAGCTCTAGTTGTGATCATGACCTATAGTTTAAGAAGTCTAGAACATTTACATTCGACTCTGTAGGAACAAATGAATATATATATAAATCTCGTTAAAATCCAGAACTGAAATTGTATCCGAAATATCAGAAAAAACCACAGATATATGTAATTATACAAGATAAGATTATGATAAGAGAAGAGATAATTATATAAGATTTATATAATTATATGATTAATAGTTGTTTAACTATTATTAATATACTAGGGGCTCTGTCCCCTGCTCACTCACTCTCACCAACCCTCAGAAGGATTGCGTAGCATTCCTGCCAGGTTTTCTATGCAAACACTGCTCTCTTCGCTTGCTACAATGAGGACACTGCATCCTACCAAAAAAGCATTTATGGTTGAGTTTAAAAGATTTGCTTCTGATGCTTTAATTTAAATCAGCACAGAATAAATTTACTGTCTTTGAAGGAAGTCTTTTTCTTGTCTTTTCTTTGATAAGCATTTAAAAGACAAATTGAACATATAAATAAAACTAACAAAGAATATTTTGAAAGTGCAAACAAAAAAAAAGTGGCAAATAAGAGTTTTAAGATATACAGGATGCCCCGAAACTCCACGTACAAACTTGGAGGGGAGACAGAGAACATCGACAGGAATCATAATTTTAATAGGAATGCATGGTCAGAAATCCACTCTTAAGTGATAAAGAGGCAAAAAAAGTACAGTAAGGCACAATATGGAAAGCAGAGTTTCCAGTACCTGTACCAACCAGTACCTGCAATTTCTGTCCACAGCGTCCAACACGTTCTCTTCCATTGCGACTGATCGCGGCCACCCGATATCCTACATCAGCATTCTGCAGGATCCCTATTCATACAGCTTCTGAACATTTGGTGATTTGGATATCTTTACCAATACAATCGTACAGCAGCGCGTCCATTTCATTTAGTTAGGCCATACACGAAGTGAATATGTACCAACTCGGTGCTCGTTAAACAATTCATGTTGATCGCACTTCGTCGACGTGTACAAAGAGAAACCCGCACACTGTAAAAAAATCCCGTAAAATTTACGGTTTCAAACTGGCAGCTGGGCTGGTTGTGCAAAACCGTAAAAGTTACGAAGTAAATCCGTAGGCGCGACGGTTTTTTACCATACAAGAACAAGTTTTTTCCGTAAAAATAGTAGTATGTAGCTAATATGGTAGGCGGAAGTGGGGTGGGGGTTGAGATGTTTCCTCCTGCACCCGAAGTGACGTCATCGACTGAGTTGAGTTGAAACGTGCTGATGTGAACTGAAGTGAATGGCGTCGTCTTTTCAACTTAGAGATTTCCATCATTTCTCGAATTATCTGGGAAGTCAATTAATTAGAAATCTTAACTAGTCAAGGATTATTTATTATCAATTAGAAATATTAATTAATCAAGGCTTAATTATTAATTTCAATTAATCTAATTTTTAATTGAACTTACTTGGACGATTTCGATGAAGATGATGACAAAACTTCAAACTCCTCCGAGCCGGGGATCGAACCCGCGTTCAAAGAGTTGGCAGGCAGTCGCTCTAACCACTAAACCACCGGGGACTTTTTACAATAAGGTAAAAATAATCTATTTGAGTTTTAAAGTCACTATAGATCTAGTGGTGTAAAAGTCAACTATTGCCAGAACACGTGTATATATAAAGTCGAATCGCAGTTTTATTCGCACGATGTTCAACACCATAAAATAATTGCTGAAAAATAGGAGCAAGTGTAGAAAATAATCTTAAAATGATTTAAGAAAAGAGAAAGTGAACTGACGATTTTAAACCGTTTATGGCTGGAGCGGAAAACGGTGGAAAACCGTTTTGTCAACAAAACAGCTTTAAACCGTCAAATATACGTAAAAAGTCCGGAAAAAAAGGATATTTTTTACAGTGCACGCGCCGATCTTGAGAGGTTATGCACAGCGTCACCTATTTATCCATTAAAGACCATGCTTCCTATGTGATTATGATTCCTAACGATATTCTCTTCCTCCGCTGAGTTCCGGAGCACCCTGCATAAAGAAAATCCTGAAAACAAATCACTAATACATAAAAACGCTGTTCGGATCTGTTGCCAAGCTTACCATAAGTGCACCAACCATTAAGAAGCTCATAGAAAGGAAAAAAAAGTTCCCCCAAAAGAAATTCCATTTTGACTGCCGCACCATATTTTTAAGTCTGGCCAGCACGCTGAGCATATTGAGACAAATTATTTCTCATTCTTTCTGGAAACCTTTCAAATCTTTTTTCAATTGATTCGTTTGCAAGTTGAATTTGTCTTCTTTCATTGTTCCGTTAATATTGAACAGTACGATTGGGATTCATTACTAACTCATAGAAAAGAATACTCAAACAGCTTTGTTTTTGCCTTTTTCATTACCCACGCCGACCCTGCTTACCTATAGGGTGTAAAGCATGTGATGAGTCGGCGGGAAGAAAAATTCCGATACAAATATTAAAGTAATACAATACAAAATAATAGAATACAATACAAAAAATTGGGTAATACAATACAAAAATATAAGTAAAATAATACAATAAAAGTAAGACAATACAAAATACAAATGTGAATATAAATATAATAAAATACAAACAGCAGACATAATAAGTAATTACAAACATAAATAATAAATAAATACAAATAAGCATAATAAATAAAAAACATACATAAAATAAACAAAAAATGAAAATTTTATAAAATCTAATAAATATTTTTATAAAAACGAAGTATAATATATAATTTAGAGAAGACAGACAGGAAAAAATTGAAAAAGAAGAGAAACAACAACAAAACAATTTCTATAACACAATTTAGTGGAAAAAACTGATACAAAAAAACTCAAATCCGGTAACACAATTTAAAACGACTAAATAATTAAATTACTAAAATTAATTTACTAAATAATAAATTAGTTTGCTAATTAATTTACTAAAAAATTCAAACTACTTTGCTTACATATGGAAAGTGAAATCACGTAATCCATCAATTGCTATAGATGTTGACAAATCCTGAGCTAAATAACGCGTTTTCTGGGAGTCGCACAAGAGATATATTTATGTAGTTCCCTCGGATAATTATTTAAAACTTTCCAAAATCATTAATCAGCTTGATCAATTTAATGGACAGAAAAATGCATTTTTATTTGTATATAACTACAGATATGCCTTTTATCTTTTTTCCATAAATGCAAAATTCAAATTTGATCGAAATACTCTGTTGTGATGCAAGGAATGAATGGAATAGAATTAAATGGCAGCCGTTTCCAAAAAGTTCGGGAGATTTTCATAGAAGAAAAGTTTTGAAATTAAGTTTTTATTCGAAAGATATTTTTACTAATTTGTTGAGGATAATAATTTTTTTTAAATCCTTCACATATCAGTTTTCTCTACTATTTAATTAATTGGTAATTCCTGTTAAAGGGATATGTTGCCTTTTTCATATAAATTAGAGCCTACAGAGCACTCAAGAAGATTATGAATTCCACATAATTTTTCTACCAAATTACAACATCAATGAATAACTAAATTTTAATTTATAATATTAAAATACGGTAAGTTCAGGCGAAATCTTGAAAGCAACAGAAAAGTTAATATTGTAAATAAACATAGCTCGGCTGTTAAACAAAACATAGATTAAATGAAAACTTAGCTTGACTTTTGTTTGAAAAATGAAGTTAATAATGACAAGAATATTTTAACTCCAATTTGCTGCAAAATTAAGGATTTAAAAAATTCAGAATAAATGTTTTAAGGTGATGACAACGTTGGTCGAAGATACGGATCCAGGCTGCAAAATTTAAGCCATGCTGCTAAAAAAATATTTGATGCAGATATTTGATTGTTTTATTGTTTGTGCAACTTCCCATCTAAATAAGACAGCGCAATCTATCTATATTATATAAAACGCTTATGCGTGGCGCAAACAGGACCTTTATTTCTTTCTCCCCTTTGGCAACGATCAGTTTGTTTACCAATCTCAACCCTGACGCCAAGCATTCCGCTAACCGGTTGAGCTAATCGCTTAAGCGTCATAGGAAAATTTGTTACGTTTTTTTTTAATTTATCGATTTAAAATGAGTTTTCTGCGATTTGTTGAATACAATTTGTGTGGAAGAGAGCAGCGTGCAAGGAAATCCCTGGATGAAAAATTTCAACGAAGATCGGCCAGAAATACCGCCGGCAGGCTTAGGCGAACAACAAATAGAACCACATAACCAATTTTATTTCAGAGGGGTTCTCTTTCACGCTGTTCTCGGAGAATGATTAAGGTTGCATACTGTTTGCAACGTGTAAATATATAGATTGGATTTTTTTGGCACCGTGTTTGTACAGACTATTTTATCCCAGGTGTATTTTTACTGTAAGTGAATTTACTTCATTCTGCTTATGGTAAATGATAAAACTGCACACTTTTTTCAACATGAAATTAATATAACCCCAACAGTGATTCCCCCTTTAAATTCATGCAAATCAAAGGTTTTCCAGGTTGTTTATGTTGTATATTGTTGGTTCATTATTAAGTGAGAGTGATAATTCTTTCTGTGATACTAATAATCATACCTAGAATAAAGTACTTTAGTATTCGATGAGCGAGAGAAGCGATCCGAATGAATTTGCGTAAGCAGTTTCGGGGGTTGGCGAGCGAAAGCAAGCAGGGGGCGGAGCCCCCTAGTCCTTGATTAAATGTCTAGTCAAACCACTGAAAGAAATTAAATTCATTGTTGCTGTCTCCAGTTTCAAACTGTAAACTGTTCTATGAGAGAGAAAGAAATTTTGGTTGTTATTTTGAAACTTAATTCTACCAATTCGAACGTAATGGGATGTCTAGTTTTATTTATTTTTTATTTCGTCTCTCTTAGGTTTAAACAAGCGTCTTCATATAAAATGTATGTTTTTAGATTATTTACAAATACCCAATTGTTTAATCATTCTTTGCGACAATTGAGTCAATTCATGCTGCGTCACAGTCACACGATTAACATAACTGCATATGTCATCCAACTTCTACCTACAAGCTGCCACACACAATGCTATAACCCTAATTGGAGGGGGGAGGGCTCGAAAAATGGGGCTCTTTTCTCCCAATATAAGCTGCCATACACTCTACTATGCCCCTCCTAGAGGGTGAAAATTCATTGAGCTCAAGGATGAGAAGCTACCTGGCTCAGTATGCTAGTTATCATTTCCCATGAAGTATATTAATGGTGTTGAGGGTGGTAAACTGTTCTATCACCAATGAAGGGATATACTTTCTTGTGAGGATTCTGCCGATGGGCTACTCGCAATGGGGGCTATTTTGCATAGTTCGCAGTTCCTGTATTATTGCCAGCAGCAGTCATGTCATTCAAGTACTCCGCATGCCTAGGTAGGAGTGATGTTTCATCTATGGTTACGCTATGCTATGACATTACATTCTTTTCCATCATGCAATATGTGCACTGGATTCCAAAATCAATTTCATGTGGCGTATGTCACGTGAGCATGAATTGACCCAACTTCAATTTTTTAACCAAATTAGTTTCCAGTTTTTCTGTTGAAACTGCATATAACCTTCAATTGGTGCTCATTATGATACTATAATTATTGTATTGTAAAATTTTCAAACAATTAAACGCTTAAAAATCTACTTCGAATGGCTATTTTAACCCTCTAAGCGTTTTGCATGTATTTTTCCGTTTCTCATATTATGTTCAAAAGCAGGTAATGCGGTGGCGTAGTGGTTTTAAACTTTTTTAATGATATAAGAAAAAGATGATTGGTGTCTGCAACACAGTAGTTTAGAATTTTGAAAACGAGTATAAAACACAAAGTTATCTAAAATGTGCAATTGCCCATAATAAAATTTCCACTTAAAAATCACACTTTAAAGAATACATAATGTTTATAAAGGCAAAAGATTTAGACTTTTAGAATTAAACAAATGAGTTATCAGATCACCACTCTAAGAAAAAGCTTTTAAAGTTAATGGCCTAAAGTATAAAATTTGCGTTATGTTGTGAGATTTGCAATAACATCCAGGTTCATCATTTAAATCAATGGATAGATTCAGATCTAGTAAAATTCCCTTGAAGTCAGTGTGCTTTGAGATATAATTAATGATAGACACATAAATAGAATATAATCACAAATTTATTTAAAATCTAGAATTGTATTGAAGTTCTTGGCTAATTTATAACACTACTAAATGCAAATCATAATCATACATTTTTATATGGAGAGCCCCCTTCCACTAGTAAGCATTTACTTATAAAAACACAGCATGCTTTCACATTGGACGTGAATCAAATACTACCTCACACAAAACATGTCAACCCCTTACACAATTTTTTTCTTTTTTTTTATTGAAATGAAGTGGTACTCATATCATTAAATTGCTTGCATTATAGTTAATTCAGTATTTGAGATGGCAATTTTGATCAGCAATAACAAAACACTCTTAAATCAACAGCTGCTCCTTTCAAAATTTAAACATGCTTGATAGTTCATTTAATGTGAACAAAAAAACCTAGAATTTATATATTTAAATTCATGAGCAAAACTCCATTTATCTGGAGATATCACTTAGATTTGATATATTTTTAAATTTGATCTTGCAGAGATACCTTTTCAAAATAACACTGATTTAAATATGATAACA
>BGPR01000166.1:775621-805353 GCA_013235015.1 Araneus ventricosus | reverse complement strand
TTGCAGAGATACCTTTTCAAAATAACACTGATTTAAATATGATAACAGCTAAGCAGATCAGTGCAGGAGATATTTGTGCGAAAGCCAATTTTAGCTGAGAAAAATTATTAAATCTATTCGTATTAATTTTGTCTTTAATAATTAATTTAAATGTAATGTTCTACTTATCTTGGCTGATTTGGGCAAGGCGACTTCTCACCCAGGGAATTTCGACTTTCATCTTGAGGAGGTCTTGACATTTTCAGATGGCATTACTATCATTGAAAACAGGAAGTGGAGGGAATCTCTTGGATGAACGACTGGAAAGCTGGACATGGATCCATGGTGTTTGGTGAATCTCGGGCACCACTCATGTTGAGGTGGTCACTGGCAAACAATAGACACGCAACTCTCGAAAAGCTGACATTGGCAGGATGTCGGTGATTCCAAGGAACTGCTGGAATGCTAGCTTTTTCTCCGGATGGAATCTGCAGATAATGGCAACATGGTGATTGTTGAAACATTCGGTTCAAATTATTCCGGTCCTGGCATTGCGGGTTACGCAGAATTTATTTATTGGTGTTGACTGCAGTTCAATAGTTCTTATACTGCCGAACAGCCGGGGCCTCAGCTCGGAAGGAAAATTGATTTTTGATGTTCTACTTAGGCCTAAAAACATTGTTATTTCAACATGACAATAATTCATGTTTATTTATGTATAATTTCTTAAACTACCACGGATAAAATATTTCTAAGATTTCAGAGACATGATTAAACTCAATAAAGTTCCAATTATTCAATGTAAAAACAAATTTTTAAGATTTAAAAGCAAGTAGATCAAAATAGCAACAATGAATTCCATGAGTCAAGGACTCGTGATAAAAGAAATGTGTGACATTCTCTGTCGGTCAAAGCAACCGTGGAGCATCGAGGTACGAGTCTGTCATAGCTCCAATACATGCGGATAGAAGAACTTACTGCTTTTGTTATATTATTAACCAATTTACTCGCGAGCTCTTGCATCATGCAAACATTAAATTATCGTATTTCTTAGCTTTTATGCAGAAATTCAGTCATTCACAGAAGTTATAATTCGATATGAAAATGATGTCGAATCCATAAGCATCTCAAATGTTGTACGGGTTCATTACAAATGTTGTACGGAGTTGAATAATTATGACAATACATTCACAAACAGCTGGTGTTATCTAATTAGATAGCAAAAAAAGGGGGGAAATTATGAAGTTGCGGGTGCCTCATATAATTGTTACGGTGCATTTTTTTAAACAAAAATCTATGATTTAAAATCGCTGTAGTCCGTTATAATTATTTGAAAAAGTTGAAATCAATCTTAAATAAAAACAGACAAAATGGTGTTTGTCCCTTTTTATAACAAAATACCGAATGAATTTTTATAATTATTTTTCCTTTGTTCCTTACACTCGTTTTTATAGAAATATATGTCGAATGTTTAAAAATTTAAAAAAAAAAACCCGTACAGCATCTGATTAAGAACTCATGAATTATTTTATTGCAAAGTATCTACATTATCTCATCTTAAAAAGATCTAAATGAAGATCAGTTTAATTATCACCACCAGGCAAATGTCACTTAAAGAACTACTTGATCCATATCCTCTAGAGATGAAAATTCTATTGCACAGAAAGGACACATCTTCCTAACCGAGAAAATGTGTACCCAGTACCCCCTGAGGGACACTCGGGGGACCCGGGGACCGCGGTGATCGGTACATCCCTAAAATTCCTCCACATCTTAAGCCTTCTTACAAATGTGTTTACGACCTCAATCATCCATAATGCGAAGAAACTATTGCCCAGTCGTGTCTGGGCTTTTAATTGCAGCATTTTGGGAAAGAAACCTGTCCCCTGGGTGGCATTTTCAGGGGGAAATGTTAGTTCAGGAATTAGTGGAAACTAACAGCTTCCTCGAGATCACACAAGTCACCTGAAGGGCAGATGGTTGCGGAATATTGATAGCGACAGAGCAGATTGAAGGTGCTCCGGTGATTATTATGTTTTTTAGTTCGCAATCTCCATGTTACGCAAGGGATATTGGCTCATGTTTTGCTCGCCTCGCTTATTAATTTAATTTATTATCAAAGAAACTTCGGAGAAGAGTTGGCTTGTAAACTAATGATAGATGCAGATGCCAGATAAGTGTGAAGTCACGTATGGTAAAGAAATAAATTATGCTTGCCTTGTGTTATTTCAACCTCTGGAACTTCTGGAAGGGTTCTCAACTGGTTTGTGACTTGTTAATGAAAATGAAGAAATAATAATGTTTTGTTTTATAATTAGAGATTTACAGACACAATGAAACAAGAGAAAAACAAATTAAGCAAAATAAGTCTCTGTGTATCCGGTACACGGAACAAGAAAAATAGAATGGATTTCATGTATCAAATATGTATTTTTTTACTAAGCTAATATTTAGAATAATGATTGTATTCTTCACAGAGAAATTTGATCAACTTTAATGCATGCTTATTTTGTTACATTTAATTTCTTTTGCTCCTAATTACCAAAAAATACAATAAAAGCTTTTTCTTTTCTTAGCTGAAAATTACTTTCACACACTTGGTTTTTGGTTTTTTTATGCTTATTTAACACATTACTGTAACACGTTAATTATACTTATTTAACAAATTAAGAACAAAAACTTCACCATGATCATCCTCAGTACGATTTTTCAGAATCATGTGCTCCCACGGCTTGATGGCTTTCAAATATTGGTTTACGCCTTTAGTTTCTTCATGTGTTTTTTTTAATCTTTTAAACCACATGAAAAAACTGCATTAATACACTGAGAAAAAGTATGCAGGCAAATTAATTTTTTTTTTTTTGCATTTCAAAAGTGCATATGTAGTAAATGACTGTTAAATATTTCACTAGTCATATCCAATAAGTTCGTATGGAAGGAAACAACTTTTGGACAAAAAATTCAGGGTTAAAATCCCAGATTATCTGCTTTTGACGTAGACTTACGTCTCTCCATAGTGGTCTAATGGTGTGTCAGGAAATGAAGAAATTATGACGCTTTTCGTGGTATTTTTAAACGCTTTTGGCTCCGCAACCAGATAACATAAAGAGTTGGTTTAGTTTCATGTAACCGAGAACGGTTGACATTGAAGATTTCAAAAAGAATTTTAGAATTTGGAATTACGATTTAGTCACAGTCGAGCTTCAAATTTGGTGAAAATCACTAAAAATTTCGATGACCTCACAGCGAACGATGCTCGCGCACGCAGACTATCCAAGTACGTTTGGTAACTCATTCATCGACCTTACGTTCACAAGAAATATTACTCAAGAATTGCTGAATTACGTCGAATTTCGTGGTAAAGTTAAACGATTATAGCTTCACAAACAAATAACATAGAGAGTTGGTTTTAGTTTCATCTAACAGAGAAAGGTAGACATTGAAGATTGCAAAAATAATTGTAGAATTTGTAATTATGGTTTAGTCACAGTCGAATTTCAAAGTTGATGAAAGTTATGAAAAATTTTTATAACGTCACAACGACCAATGCGCGCGCAAGCATCGGTTGTGAGCGGTGTATTAACTGGATTTTAACAGATTAATAATTAATTCATTTCAGATTAATTCATTTAACAGAGGAAGGTCATAGAGCATAGGTCATAGTCACATAGAGCTACTTTAGTCACAGAAAGTCACAGTTGAGTAATCGATTAACTGACCTTAATTAATTATTATTAAAAATTGTTGATTTAATTGAGCTGTCCTTTCCATCGATTTAATTGAGTGGAATTGAGTTGGTTTTAGTTTTATTTAATAGAGAAAGGTCATAGAGCATAGGTGATAGGTCAAAGTCACATAGAGCTACTTTAGTCACAGAGAACAACTTTAGTCACAGAAAGTCACAGTTTAGTAAAATAAGTAAGTCTACGCCCTTAATCCCAGCGACTGTTTCGCAGAGACAGCTTTCCGTCATTTTTTTTCACTATGTGCACATTTTCCATGCATTTGTTATTCTGTTCAGTTTTTGATGCTTCCTTCTATTCTAGAGTTTCTTAAACAGCGGATCCCCACTGCAAGTAGGGTTGTAGACACATTGATATAGTGATTTTTTTTATTAAATTCATCCATTTTGACAAACAAGAGACATTCAGAATTTCATTTTGCATTAAAAGCATCTCATTAAAATATTGCAAATGAATAAATGTTACTAATTAATACTAGAACTCCCCGTTTTGTTTATCCCTTCATATGCAGTCTTCGGGTCGCAAAACTTTTTTTATTTTTGCCTGGGTTGCGAAGGGAAGATGTTTTAGATAATATATTGTTCTATAAATACTTTTTTCAAACCGATGGGACAAATGTTGACAAAGAATGAGAAATATATCATCACTGAGAAAACGCATTGTGAACCATATAACAGAGAGATTACCTGAAACCTTACTTTCAAAAGAGGAAAAACCTTCCAACAGACGGCTGTATGTCTAAAAAGGTACCTTTGAAAACAGATCGTATTACAGATCAGACCGCCTATAGGTAATATATAACACCGCTTTGTAACAACGTCTGTCATACAAGTAGTATGACGGATGGCTGTACAGAAGGTGCCTGTTTTGCATTTGAAAGAAATAGGGTTTACGAATCCGCAATGAATTGACCGAAAGCAGCAACCATGGAATATGCACTGAAAAAAATAGTTTTACAATCTTTTTTTCAAGGGTGGGTAGAGCTTTCAACGAATTCCTAGAATTCAGAATTGTAAAGGTAATGTTTTCATTATCAGATTTAAAACTGGTCTTCATAATCTTTTCCATTCGCCGTCGCAAATTGGAAAATGAATTTGAAAATGAAATATTAGTACTGCAAATGAAAATTTATGATTCATAAAAATTTGAAATCGACTGCATGTGAAAAAGGAAACTTGAAATGCTAGTGATTGATTGATCTTGTACGACCTTTTAATAGAAATTTTTAAAAAAATCATAACAATCGCTAATAAATCCTACAGATTATAAATATTAAAACGTACAAATTATTTAAAAATATCCTTACTTGATATAAGGTTGAATTATTTCAACATTAAATTTATAAAACTAATTAGTAGTGCTCGTCTCTTGGAAGGTAATACAATTTTTAATATTAGCCAGCTTTGGGGTCGGTTTTGTTTCTCAGTCCTCGGTGGGTTGATGACAGCTTCTTTGTTTCACTCAATTCTACCGAAACCGATGTGTAGTATGCCTGCTACTAATGTGAACGTCATTACATTAGTATGGAGTGATATTTAAAAGGGAAGAGCCGTTTAAGTTCCATTCTCTTCAAAATGACAAAAACCCGCAACAATCGTATTTAATGATTAGTTACTTTTGGAAGCTTTATTCACACTTTATGTGCAAAATAAAATCTTTGCAATATATTGCTTAATTTTCAGCAAAATTATAATAATAAAAAACAATAAAGGAGATTCCAGCCTTTAGTCCGAAACATCGTAGCATGAAGATGTTTTAGGACTGATTCGTCTGTCTTTATATCTAGTCCATGTCCATTCAACCGGTTAGGTTGTTGTAATGGCATCAGGCACGGAGGCATGGGGCGGCGTTCTGTCTTTATATCTATATATTTAAAATAATTTGATAAAAAAAACCTTCACCGAGTCCCCCGGCCCCACCCCCCCACCCATTTTGGCCATTTTTTTTTTTTTAATTTAAATGGTAATGCTTGATAAAATTTTAATCAGGGGCCGCCGCCCCCCCCCCCCCATTTTGGAACGAAATTGAAAAAACATTTCTCCACCATATATTTTCGATTTCGTTCAAAAATGGGTGTTGGGCAGGCGATCCTTGATGACATATTTATACATCGTAACCTTTCGATTAAAAAAAATTGTCGAAATCCGTCGGGTTGCTGGGGCTGGGAGATTTCTACAAGGTTTACCCATAGTTAATGTGCAGAAGAGAAGTGGTTTTTCGATTTCGTTCGAAAATAGGGATGGGGGCAAGCGACCCTTGATGACATATCTAGACGTCATAACCTTTCAATTGAAAAAAAAAATATCGAAATTCGTCGAGTGGTTGGAGCTGGAGAACTGTCGGAAGTTTTCCCCATATTATTTTAAATATACAGATGCCAACAGTTGAATAAAAATGGCGTGTCAAAAATATTGTAAAATATCTATTGTAGGTGATGGAAACTGTTTATTTAGGGCGATATCATTCTGTATTTATGGATCTGAAAACTTGCATGCCAAAATTCGGGGAAAAATTGTACAAAACATTACAACTAAATGAGGTTTATTGAAAGATTTTACAATTTTAAAGGAATCTGTTGTCTACAAAGAATGTGAAATTTACTATGGTTTTATGGTCTGTTCTACTGATCTTCATGCAGTATTTAAAATTGAAAAAAGTAATGGCTGAGAGCCTCGAAGCAGCCAGGTAGCAAGGACAGAGCTGAGTAAAGTGAGTTCTTGCTGGTCGCGAACCCCGCCGGCGGGCGGCGAGAGGGGCTAGTTATTTGTTAAAATTTACTCTTAATTATAGTAACGGCAACGTGCACACAAAAATATGTATTTAACACCGCCGCCACGTGCGTGTGTATAAGCGCAGTAACTAACACAATGAAAAGTATTGTTTTAAAGTATACTTAAAAATATTTTCAAAATTTTATTCAAATCAGAGAAAAAATTGTACGAAATGAAATTGGTATAACTGGAGAGCTACTTTTTAAAATTTTAAAGCGGTGTAAAAACGATTTTGTGCAATAACAAGCACCGAAGTTACTGAGGGGAAGCATTAACATTTCGACTATTTTTTAATTAAAAATCGAATTCAAAGCTTGAAAAACACTCCCTTATTGAGCATTCACAATTACCGTAATAAAATTGAAATTATTGAGCGAATTCAAAACAACTTGCAATTTGCTTTACAAGAAAAATGGAATTTACTTGCAAGATATATCTTTAATATACCTAGTTTGTGTTCCAGACGAGATGTTTCTTGTGTTCTTTTCTTTTACAACGTAATCAATGGTTCGATCGATTGTACTGATATACTGAGCGCTATAAACTTCTCTGCGCCTGACAGATCTTTAAGGAACCCAAGTTCTTTTCCTAATGGTGTATTCTAAATTTAATTATATTAACAGGTTCTGGTTATATAAATTTTATAAGACTTTTAACAGGATCTCTGGCGAACTGGACATTTATCATATGTCTCCGACTGTTTTTAAATCAAACTGTTTTCAACTTTTAAATACATGACCTGTTTTCTTTTTCTTTTCTTACGCTTGACTATAAATATTAAGATTTTTATACGTTGGTCAAGTGTTTGTGTGCGTTTGAATTTTTGACCCTTGCTTGTTTAATGTTTTTTTGATTTAGTGTTCTAAATTTTTTAAAGAAATTGTGTGATTTTTTAAAAATAATTTTAATGTGACGGTATGCAATATGGACTTTTGGAGACTCAGCGTGTTTTTAGTGCTTTTGTAATTGCGTGTTTTCATTTTAAAACATTTATGTGTTGACATTTTTATAATTAATGAGGTTTTGAGCTTTAAACTGTTGTATTCTCTGCAGTTACTTTTTTTCTTTGTGTTTTAATTCCCTTTGTGGCTTGTGTTTTTTGTATGTTTTTGATTATGCACTCTGTAAATGGAATCATCTCTGCAGTGAGCTTTCTTTGGATAAATAAACTATGCAAGAAGTAACTCCGTGCCAAATTTGGCAGTTCTAGGTCCAACGGTCTGCTCTATAGAGCCTTCTGAACTATTTTTGCATCATGCATATCGCATGACGCATCACACAATTTACAGATAGCATACAGCCTGTAAACATTATCGTATCAAATCTTATGATGCTAAAAAATAAACATTAAAACAAACATTATGCGACAATTGTTAAGCGACTATATGTATTTCTTGCTTTTCTTCTAGCTCATATAAAAATTCCTGAATAATACACATAGTTTCTCACAGTACGTTCTTGATGTTATATAAAAGTTTCTTTTCCCCCCTCTAATGGTGCAAAACATCCAAATAGTTACATTGTTCACAATTGGTCATCTATCAAGTTCTGACAGCTTATCATTAATTCTCTGTCCCCTGCCGCTGACAAAATTTTTTTCTGTGTATTCATCGAAGTGTAAATACCAGATAGTGTAGTAGTTAATGGATATTAATAAAAGTCTGATTTTTGTTACATATGAATAAAAAAAAGACAAAACTGATTTTTTTTAATCAATTATCCAAGAATTATATTGAAATACAGTAGAATGTCTCTCTACCGGCAACAACGGGACACAGCCGATGCCGGAAGAGGGGCTTTCCGCTTATATCATCATTATTACACCAATATGTCGTATGTGGAATTTGCCAAAAATGTTTACTGATACGAAACAATTGCATAGGTAAGCTACATCAGCTCTCAAATTGTTGTATGTGATCAGCTGATAGAACTCCAGTTACAGATAAAAACTAAAATGTCATATTTCGCAGGTGATTCCAGTTGTTTAGGGGTGGGAAAAACCAACCGTTTTTTTTTGTTTTGTTTTTTTGTTTCAGTTAATAGTTTTTTTTTTTTTGGTTATTTTTTTGTCCCGGTTATTTTTTAAATAACTGGGTAAAAATCCGGATCGGAAGATGGGCTCGAATTTAGGTTCGATTAGACTAAAATTTACCAAATTATGAAATTTTGAATTTCATCATCTTAGGACAATCAACGACAAACGACTCCTCGAGGCGTTTGTTGGTTAGCGGATGATTAAAGAATCTTTTTGAACAGATAAATATTGGCCAATGGATTGATTTCTTTAAAAACAATATTAACAAATATTTTTGTCTACAAGCGGTGTTTGATTTTTATACACCCCCCCCCCCCAAAAAAAAAAAAACTGGTTATTTCCAAAAACCGGTTGTTTTGAGCGGTTATAACCGCCAAGTTAAACCGGAGGTGAAAAAAATCTGAATAACCGAAAACCGGTTATTTTCGCAATAACAGCCATCCCTACAGCTGCACCATCAAAATGTCGGAGTATGGTTTTTTATATACGACATTTTGATATGACAGCGAATATATGTTTCTAGAACTTACCTGTTCATGTTTCGTGATGCCATTTGTATCGTAGCGTGTGAAATCGATTTCTCGTGCTTATCCATCTATACAGGGCCGGATTAAGGTCTTCAGGGGCCTTTAGGCAGTGTAAAATCCGAGGCCCACCCCCTTTTCCCTTCCAAATTTCTAAAATCAGATATGTTTTATTAATTTTAATATGATATCTATATAATTATTTTTAATTAACAAATATTACGACAAACTATAATAATAAAAAAATTAATTGCGAGTCACTTTCATGAGAGTTGGTTTCAGTATCTTGCGTAAAAAGGAATTAAAATTCAAATTTAAAAATAATTTTTAGCGAAGTGATAAAAAAAATAACAAAAAGCATTCTAAGCACTCAAATGCGAAATTTGCCAGTTGTGTTACTTATGAGCCATTCAGCCAATTTCAAAAAAAAAAAAAAAAAATTTGGCCCCAATAATCTGCCAGAGAATTTGAAAACCTGAAAAAAAATCCTAAGAACCATTTTCTGAATGCCTAGGGGTCCTAAAAGCAGCATTGCCCATAGTCAGGTGCCTACTTTACCAATTTAGTAATCCGGCCCTGGATCTAATGGGGAATAATGGGGAACTTCAGCATTTTTTTTTATATTTTTCCAATCGATTGAAAATGCTTCAAAATGAACAATAACATTTAAAAAAATTATAGGCAGTTTATGTTTATATATATATATATATATATTTGCAATCAAAGTTCGCCTCTCAGATGACGAGGAAAAAAAATCCATTTTGGCGGGAAGCGGGTTTGACGTCACATGTGCCCAAACAGGGGAGAGCTCCCAATCGCTCGCTATAGAGATTTTACTTTTTTTTCTCTATATTTTCCGATTACCGCATCTGATAAAATAATGATGGAAAGATACAAGTATTGTATTGTTCCTAAATGTGCTAATACAACTATAACGGTACCCGATGAGTAATTTATCTATATTATATCTATTAAAATTGTATATCACGAAGCACAGCAAAAAACAGCCTTGAACTCGATATCCGTTTTGGTTTGAATATAAGTAATAAGGTGAGATTTTAATTGTCAATTTTAAAGCAAATAGTTAAATTTAATTAGTTTTTCCTTCTATTTGATTACATGGAATTTATATTTTAACCCTTTCAGGGGCGGTGGCACAGAGTGTGTATTCAGACGCATGGAATTTTCAATAAGCGCACAGGAATTTCACTTTCTTCTTTATTCTTGACATTTACAACACACATCACACACACAATAGACGATCACAACACATATTAGCAGAATATAAACATATTTGGAAATTTAGCTGCTGACAAAGAGCGAGCTGTGCCTAATTGCATAAGTAGACGAACGTCGCGCTGAAGTACGATAAAGCAACAACTGAACTGTGCTCTCGAACTGCATTGCATATATTTAAGAGGTATACGCAGCGCCATCTATAGACAGCATTCATTTACATATTCAGTATATGAATAATAATGAATAAAAGATAACGATTACAGATAAGATTACAGATTTTTGACATACATGAACACAGAGGCTGTCCCAATTCTTTAAGATTAAAAAAAAAATTGCTCTTGTTATATTACTGCTTATATTATTTCCATAGATATTCAAATGTTTCTTATATTTTTTAAAAAATTACAGTACCATACAAAATTAATTAGAATATCTTAAATATAAGTTTAGATTCATGACTTTTTTTGAAGATGAAAAACGTTTTCATCTGTAGTGCAAGAAAATAATTCACAGAATTTGTGATGCAAAATAAATCATTTAGATTCAATGAGTCTATTCAAATCAAAATTAGTTTTCAAAAAGTCAATTTACTTCTCAGTTATTACAATTGAGAGAAGGTAGATAAATTTATCTCGCCGCACATCTAGGGTTTGTCGATTTGTACATGAGCCTTTAAATTCCTAGATTAGTCGCATTCGGTCGTGTTTAAATATGATTAAAAAATTATATAGGTCTCTTTGTATAAGTAATTTTTACCGGAATTTTTATATTAATTACTATTAACTAATATCGTAAAATTAATACTTGTACGAAGGAATTAATTTATATTCTTCATAGCAGAGTAATATAAAATAAAATTAATTTTTCAAAGGCATACGTGTATTTAAAAAAAAATGCCGTACCTGAATTTATTTTGAGCGGAACTTCTGAAATAAGTATAATCATGGTGTTTGTTTATTTGGTAGTATATATATATAGTAGGCATACGAAATTTCACACATCATGCAAATCCAGGTTCTTAGTTTTTCATTCTTTCTTGTGCGACAGAAATCGCAGCGTCTTCTCGGAATATTCGAGGGCCCCTCTTCAATTTATTGCAGCCTGCTGGTTTTGGAAACCTACCCGTTTTTTCCAAGGCGAAGTCTATTGTGGTATAGTATAGAGCTTTGTTCCGGTTAATGAATGCATTCAAGGGAAGGTACGAACAACTTTTCATATGAGATAATTTACGAGCAGGCGTTTTGTGTCCCGTTTCTTTGCCATCATTGTAGAATCAAACCTTGGCAAATTATCCGATTTACCTTGTACAAAACCAATATCCATTATGAAATTAAACACTGAATAGTAGAAAAGCCAAAAACTTCACTTCTACAATGTAAGCTGGTACAAATGACTGGAATCAAAACATGCTACAAAAGTAACGAAAGAGAAGTATGCGAAGGAAGACACATGTAATGTCAAAATCTACTCGGCCAATAAGAGTGCGTTTCGGATTGCACCATCATTCCTGCTATTTCAGAGCATCTTTCGCCCTCAATATTTAAAGCAATAAATTTTTATGTAACATTTCACTTGCATATTTGAAATTAGAATGATTTTTTCTATAAATACGGATTGCTTTCATGCGTTTTTAAAAAATGCTAAACTTTCCCAATGCCCTTGTGACCAAATCTTCGACGGTACCATGTCCCACGATTCTCAGCAACTGATTGCGAACCATTGTATTCCTATCAAGACCAAATTTTTCGAAATCTAAAAATGTTTCTTAGCATTTGTCAACCATTGTATTATTACATTACGGACAATTATATTATTTCAATGCAAATTGTAAATAACTGGTAAGGCCACAGGTTCCTCAAACATGATCTATTATATCCCTTTTAAACAAATATTATCTCCCCATTAAACAAATAATATCGAAAATCATACAGATTATTTAAAATTGAAACACATGCAGGTAGTTTTATATTTCAAAGAAAAAAGAAATTAAACAGCAATTTAAAAGTAACATGCATATTATCACATGAAAATTGCCCATTTCTTAGTGTGATGATTTGCGATGTCTGCCTGCTAACAGGAATGTAACAGGAGTATTAAAAATTCGCATATAATACAGTAAAGATTCATAACATCATGTACTGACATAGTTGAAAATTGCTCGCCAAATTATCTGAAGGTTTGCTTTCTTCTACGTAACTATCTTGGTTTTCGCCTTCATTCTCTTCTCCTCATCATCATCCTTCTCCTTTCTCAGTATATGCTCGATTATTTCATCTTCATCTAAGACTGATTGATCGATTTGCAAAAATAATGTCCCTTCTTGAAGCTAAAAGAGAACTATTGCAGACCGCTCTTAGAATTAATAATTTCAGACGAAGACTGAATAAATATAAAAAAAATGGTCATAGGATTTCTCAGGTAAAGAGCAAAAAATGATGCAATAAACTTCAAACAAAGTAAATCTTATATACATTTATTACGGCTTTATTTTGTTATTTCTGATCAAAATATGATTGTTAAAATGCTGTATCACTTTTCAGATAAATTTCAGGGCAAATGTATCATGACTTAAATTTCAAAAGTTAGAAACGAAGATTTCTTATTTTTTGAAACACAATTCAGATTTAAAATCTATGCAGTGTGCGAATGAATTATTTTCCCAGGCATGCTTAAAAATGCGTTCGTAAAGGTATTCGAAATGCTAATTAGGTTATTTCCAATACACATTAATTACATAATTTAAAAATCCATCGAAATTTCAAACAATACTTTTATCCAATTTTTAATTAAATCAATAATTTATAGTCCCATATCCCGTCATATATTTTTGGAGATTCCTCCTCAAAATATAATAATATATTATTTGTATAAATATTTTACAATCTCATTTCGTTATTAGCAATTATAAAAATAATAGCGTCATACTTCCAACTTTTATGAATCAAATACCTCTTTATAAGAAAATGCAGTTATACCAGCTATATATATGATTCATATCAGTTAATTTATTTTATAAATTTTTATTTCATTAATTGAATATTATATTTGAATTAATCAGTCTTCTTATAATCTAAAGCTATAAAATTAAAGAAAAATGCAACAGAAGGTACAAAACAAAATTTGTAGAAAAAGCGAATTGCAGGAAAATTAAATTTTCTCATGTCTGACATTTAAAAATCGACCTATTAATTATAAATGTATTCGAAAACATTATCCAATTTTATTAACACACAATAACATTATCCAATTTTTAATTTAAGATTTAATTCCAAATCTCCTTTTATATACTTCATTTCCGCCGATTCTGAAAATAAATAAAACAATAATAATTACAACATTTGGTTTAATAATAATAAATTTTGAATTATCTTTTATCATTTAAATAATAATAGTTTTAAAAATACGAGCGCCAAGTCTCCAAATTTTTCCACGAATCTAATATCTCTTTCTATAATAAAATAGAATTAAACAAATTATGATCCAGAATGTATAATTCACTTTATAACTTTTTATTCCATTGAAATGAAAATTCTATTTGAAATAATCAGTCTTCTCACAGTCTAGAGGTTTCAAAATTGAAGAAAGAAAAATGCACGAGAAATAGTGAGAGAGAGAGAGAGAGAAAGAGAGTAAAAAAAAGTTTCTGAAAAGGAAAGAGAATTACCGGAAAATTTAATTTGCTCGTCTCTGACATTTAAAATTCAACATTTCAAGCCTAATTATCCTGCTGATTTCCATCACGAACGTCGAAGGCTTATCGTGGAATTTACGCTTTTCACAAACAAGTCGTCTTATTTTGCTCTGTCAGGTTCTTTATAAAAACACTCAACTTCTAGGATTCCTTGAGGGACTCTTTTGTACACTTCAAGAAAATTCAAGATACTTAGTGGAAGTAACTCAAGAAAAAAATAAAGTTGATCCAGTTTTATTTATCCTATTAACGTCAAAACGGTATGATGTTACAAAATTATATTTTCTGCCTATTTAATCTCGTTTATAAGTGAGGTTTCGAAGAACTGAAGTATTAATAATAATAATGAAAAGAATTGTGTCGAAATTATTTAAATCATGAATGACATTTTATAAATAGTTATTCATCTTCTTTAAAAATTTTTCAGTTTTTAGTTTATTAGTTCCGTCTTTTTTTTTTCTTATTTTAATTTTATTTTGTTTTCGCCCTATTTGTGATGTCAGCGACAGTTGGAAAATTTAACTTTCATCGCCTAGGGTTAGGGAGGGTTGGGAATATTTTGAATTGCAGATTGTTGTTTTATTTAAAGATTATTCTGAGTTTCCATTATGAGTCTTGTGTAATTTCTAATTCTTCGGGATGGAATTGCAAAAATTAAAACTTTGTGAAAATATTTTTAAAAGAGGAATCCTTAAAGAAGCGAAAAAAGAGGAAGTAATTAAAGACAGCTTTGATGCTCTTTTCTGGTGAAGGAGCGATGCAAGAATCTAGAATTAATTTCTCTGTGATTTTCGCTTGGACTGCTTTCGAAATTAGTAAAATAAATTGCCACGATGTCCAAAATTTAATAAAACAGAAGATTAAATTTTCGAATAGATAAAATAACGAGATTGTCATGGAAAATTCATTGAAAAACTGTTCTGAGAAAAATTAATCTTTGAATATTATTTCTCTGTCAGTATAGATCTTGGTTTCCTCAACTTTTGTCCCAATCCCAAGCGGTCATGAATATTAATAAATATGACAATTCATAAATATATTAATGTAATATACATAGTTTCTAATCTAATCCTAGAACAAAAGCTAATTTCTAAACCGTTAGACATAAGCATATACTTACAAATGATAAAGTAAAGAATTATTTTTATTATAATGTTTTAAATAAATGTTCTGCTAAAATAAAATTACGAAATCTAAATTTCTATACAGTTCGCTTACCTTATTAGACATATTTAGCAAAATAATCTTGAGACACTAACATTTTTATCAAAAAGTCCACTCTTCTACGAACAAAACTGATTTTGTTATGAAGTTTTGAATTTCTTTATTTTAGACCATTTCAATGTCTACTTCGAGGAAGATCGCCAATCAATGGACTCCGCTCTATAGAGGTGTCCATTGATTGACATAAAATAAAGAGAGTCAAAGCCTCATAACTCGGCGAGTTTTGCTTGCAGAAGAGCGGATTTTTTTTGTTGTTGTTTACGATGTTATTGTGTCAAGATTAGTACACTGAATAAGACAGGAGGAATGCATAAAAATTTAGATTTCGGATTTTTTCAGAAGTCCATTAATCGACTCAAACAACATAAAAAATAATTACGTACTTCATTTAAAACCTTTTTGCAATTGTAAGTATATAGCTATCTCTATTGATTTAGAAATTAGCCATAGGGCCTCAATTAGAGTTGGCACCTTAAATAATAATAGTAAATAATAATTCAAGAACCATATTTATTCTAAGCATTAAAATTTTCCAAATAAAAATGTTTACCCAAATTTTTATTGCGCTCCTTAAGGTTCTATAGTCTATTTTATTTTTTAAGTTGGATGAGCACTTAGGATCGTGATATAATTTCGCGTGGAAAGATGAGATCGAGGAGTTGTTTCGTACTAAGAAAGTGATAGAGATTGGTAAAAGGTTAAAAAGCTATGAGTTAGAGTGATCGAAATTCATATAATATTTCTGAACAAAATCAACATTTTAAATATAAAATAATAAATAAATATTAACATTTTTCTGGAATAGTTTATTCTTTTTCATCATTCATTTAGTCTTTTTGTCTATATAAGAAAGTATATTTTTATATAATCTTTCCATAATGCTACTCTAAGAAGTGATTAACTTTATTACCTTTAAACATTCTTGAATTCTTGAGCTTAATTTGTCATGGCTTGAGTAAAATTGTTTAAATATTGTTATATACGAAATGGTTCAATTATAGGTTTCGAACCTAAGTGATGGATGCACGCATGGATTGTGGAATCACGAAAATGATGACAGATTTTCTTTTGGTGGATTCTTCAACGACTTCTTTCGTATACAATGGCGTGTATCGAATTAGAGACTTTTGTTATTTAATATGTATTTGGTCAAAGAAGCAATGAATTTAAAACATAAAATTCATTTGGACACGCTAAAATTTCTTTAGTGTCGTTTACGCTCTCATAGGGATTGAAATAACAATAAATAAGGGATACTAATTAAAATAGCAATAAATAAGAAATACTAATTGAAATAACAATAAATAAGGAATAATAATTGAAATAACAATAAATAGGATGTGTCATCTAGTTAGGAGATGAAATAAATTGGCAGATTCTTCAATGTAGATAAGCAAAAGCAACTTAGAAAGGTATTCATGATTTTAAAATTTTTACAAGTATGCAAATTTAATTAACTTTCTTAGTGTTCATCCTGAATTCATGCTTCCTTTTCTTGCTTTGTTTTCCGACTTGCATAAACATCTGGGTCTCGAAAACTTTTCTTCACAGATGGAGTCGTGGAACATTTTTGCAACTGAAATGGGGTCGCGGGAGAAAAAAGTTGTAGAGGCTCTGCTAAAAGACTAAATATTAAAAGAACTACATTAAGGATGCAGATATCGTAATAAAAGAGTTAAAATGGCAAATAAGTTTATTTCCGGTTGAAACAAAGCCCATATTTTCAGAAGAAGATATTCTTAAAATCATTCGAAAAAAATTGATGTTATTTTTTCAAATATGGGAAGCATGGAAACTTGGAAACACGTTTTCCAATATTTACTATTTTTACCTATAAAATATTTAACTCTATTTACAAAATCGTCATTGTGTTCGACTTTTATATATACACATAATAAAATGCAATAACAAATTTTGTTAAATCGAATGTCTGATTTTTTTAAAAACTTCCCTGGATGAGAGTTATTCAGTGAGTAGAAACAAAAAATATGTATTTGTCTTTTTGTTACATACTTTATCATTTGACTTCTTCAGAAATCGAGGATTTGGTTCCTTGTATATAAAGAAATTTTATTGTCATACTTTAATTTCCTATGTACTTATGTTCCCTTTATTTCGTATTTTATTCGTTAACATTCATATTAAACTTGTATTCGAATTGGTGTATTTTTATTCTTATCACGTAAAGATTTAGTAATTTTCTGTGATTTCATTATTATTATTATTAACTATAGTAAAGCTTTTTCAAGTGTTTTCCGCCCTTTATAAACAAGGTTTCGGCAATTGCAAATAAAAGTTCTATGTTTCATATTCTAACATGTCCCAATAACTTTTTTAAAAATTCTATCTGACAATTAATACAAACTCACACGTTATATCGAATGAAAATTACTAATTTAGCCTTATTTTCAAGGAAAAAAATGCATCCAGGCTAAATCCCCTTTGGAGCCACCACCTCCCTCTCTCCTTTCCACCCCCTGCATTACCATTCGAAGACAGATCGCAATTCGAGAAATTCCATAACTGTATCCGTACCTCCTCCTCCAATCGGTCATCCGCCATTTTGAATATCATTACCTACAACGAATTAAAAGCAGACGGCGGGCGCCGATTTGTAACAACTGTCAGTAGAATAATAACTAAGCTCCTGAAGTGGAAACGAAAGAAAAGAGAAAAGAAAAAAAATATTATAAAATATATCCCCGCCATTAATTAGTCTTTGTTTCCAGTAGTGCCTTCTTTTCTTACAATTTTTCCCCGACCACGATTTGCATTCTTTTAAATGAGTTATATCATCACCAGCACGATGATTTCTTAGACATCTGCGGTAATTAATCTGAATTTTCGTTTATCCCGAAAATAAGATTTTTTCTTTTTCCTTCCCATTTTCTTTTCCCTCATTCTATCTTTCCCTTCCTTTTCCTTTCTTTAATCTTAGATGAAAGTTTTTCGAACCGTTAGGCTAAAAATCTTTCATATCCTTAATGACAAAGACAGAGCGTCCTGTGCTTGACAGCTTTAATTTATTCCACGGGAAAGAGCCAATAATTTGAACTATCCGAAGCATACTTTTTGTGGTCAATCATTTATTATGTACTGAGTGTCAACTTTGCCCAAAGCAGATCTATACAAAAGTGGAAAGACATGATGAAATACCGTCAGGTCGAGAGAGATAGAAAAAAATGGAGCCCAGTTTGAGGGGTAATATATTCCTTTACCCTTTATTTTTTCATTTTTTTAATCTTCCTTTGCTGCATTTTTAACGTAATTAATGACTTGTGCCAAGTAAAAACCTCCCCCCACTTTGCAGTTGGGTGCGCGATTTGATTATTATTATTTTTTTAATTCTCTGCTATTGTTTCATTTTATATCCGAGTGCCCTTACGCTAAATTAAGCCCCCTTCTGAAAACAAAACTTTAACAACATAGCAATGCGTAATCATCGTTACAATGCAGAAGTGATCGTTATTTTTTAGTGTGAAACAATTTTAGTGACAGTATAACCTAAACTGTAATTATACTAGTAATTACCGTAATAAATGATCATTCGACATTATCATCAAGCATTACAAATTTTGAAAAAGCCTCTGATCTCTGGTTATAACATTAGTGTTAAAAAATTCAATTGTAATGATACTTGAAATCTTTATTTCCATAAAGAGAAAGCAAAACTGAAATTGTTTCTTAAATTATGAGGATATTATTTTGAAGTTAACTAAATTATGCGATATTAAAGTTTTTAAAAAAGAGTGCGAGGTAAGTTTTAAGGACAGTAACTGACATTCCGTGACAAATTATTCTTCAGTTGTTTATGGTTAATAATTTCGTTTTCGCATTATTTTTTGATGCATGAGGTTATTCAGACTGAAATAAAGATTCCATGCTTTGCTTGGGCAGCATTCGTTTATGGAGGACATTTTGTCAGCATTCATTAATGAACAACAGTTTATTTACTATACAGTGAAGAAAAAGGAACTAAAACTTAAAAATCTCAAAGAAGCATAAAAGTTTTGAACTTTTGGCTAATTTTATAATAAGATTTGCCTGTTTTTTTGTCTATGAAGCAAACTAAAAGGCAAAATTATGCTCTTTTCTCCTGTTATACACATCGAAAATTCTACACTAGCAGGGAAAACCGTACGTGGAATGTAGTATTTTTTTTATTTATTAATTTTTGCTTTGTCTTTCCAAGCGTCATAACTTCGATTTTTTGTTTTAAAAGCGCATATAAACTCAAAAATATTTGGTCTTGGTATATCCGGGGGGGGGGCGGGGGGGGGGGGGAGGGTGTTCGAAAAACATGTTTATTTTTCTTCGGCTTGATTGATTGTAATCAAATTTGAAGGAATTTTACACTTATTGAAGAGTAGAAAAATATAAGATTTTGTCAGTCATATGTTATGGCAGTGTAGAGCATATAAAACCAATCAATTCTTGACAGTTCTTATTTAGAAATTTTAATGTTTATAATATCTAATTAAGATTATCTCATTAATAGGATCAAGTAATTTTTAATTACTTAGCAAAGGGACATTTTTAAGCTGTAAAATAATGCATGAATGTTTGAACAAAACATGATTTTCGCAGAAACCTTTCCAGAAATAACGGTTTATTTCGCATTTTTCTTTAAATAAAAAGAGAATATTTAAGTATGCTATAGACTAATGAGAAGAATTTTTTTTTTTTTTCTATTCAAGAGAGAATGTTTAAATTAGGTATTATTTCTTTCTTCACGAGAAGTCTCTTTCGCTGTGACTTTTCTTTTGAACAGTTATTTTTCTCGGAGAAAAATGTTTCTTTTTTCCCCAGCTTGGCTAATGGAACGGTGCAAGAATAATTTTAAGATGAATTTAAGAGCTTAAGTGTGAATTCTACTGAGTTTATAGTTAGATTAAAACTGCAATTAGAACACGCATCTTAAATGAAAGACACATCGCATCTAATTGACTACGGAATTGCAAGAAAGCTATTGAACTAGTCAATAATACAAAAACAAGAGCTAGATTCTTTTTTTCGCCTTTAAAAAGACATATTCTTTTTGTTTATATAATGCTGCACAGGAAATTTTAGTAGGTAGTTACATTTCTAATTAGTAGTGTTAATGATAAAACTTTAAGTAACTATTTTATTTCACATAAAAAAATCGAAATAATATTTTATCGCCTACGTATTATCTTAAAATATTGGTGATTTGCAATAGATAAAAAGACAATAAAATATAGTAATAAACTGCATAAGGTGATCCAAATTAAACAGTAGGTGTTTAGGTAACTCCTGTGCAAAAACTATAGGGTGAATCATAGCCAAATTTTGTGCACATACTCTTCTGAGTATACGGTTTCGATTTCAGGACGGAGAAAAATTCATATTTTGGCCTGGGGCGAGGATGATGCTGCTATGCAGAAAAAAGTTGTTTATTTTTGAAAAAGTGCCTGCAACAACTCTTCTTTTAAGAAAAATGCGAAGTTATGAAGCTGAAATAACACTGCAAAGAAGAAATTAAAGAGTTAGCGTAAAATGTCTTTTGAAATAAGATATTGAAAGAAAATAAACCAAAAATTCATGTACAATAACTTTATTGAAATCACATGTTACATGATAATAATACCATTGGATGTATGGATAGACATGTCTTCAGTAACCTTGCTCTCAAAATTGCATGCGCTGCAAGACAGCAGAATGCAATTTATGTGAGTAGGTAGTTGAAATATGCTGTGAAATCCTGCTTTTTAAGACAGCTATGTTTTCAAAATCACTTTGATAAACGCCGCTCTTTAAATAACTCCACAGCCAAAAGTCATATGGGTTTAGTTCAGGTATACGAGCTGGCCAAGACGTGTGGGATGATCTGCTAATTACTCTGTCAACCGAAAAGCTTTGCTGCAGAAGGATTTGAACAGGAAAAGCGACGTAAAGTGGTGCCCCGTCTTGCATAAAGATGACAATTTCTCTGTTACAGTGATGGAATTTAAAAAATTCGGATCATAGGGGCATATCTAACAGCATATACAGAGCATGCCCCCTACTTGAGGCAGTGTTTTCTTCGAAGAATCAATGCCCACTTTTGAATGAGGATATGAAGCCACATCACACCGTAACTTTTGATCCATGCAATGGAATTTGTCGTGGTAAACGTGGGAATTTTTAGTGGCCCATATTTAGCAATTACGTGTGTTTACAACACCAATCACACAGAATTAAGCCTCGTCGCCTCACAAAATCTGCCAAGACCAAAAATTATCTACTGTCATCCGTCCAAGGAAATATTAAAACAAACAATTTACATACTATTTTATCATGGCAGAGCAATTCTTGCAAGTGCGATATTTTACATGGGTAACATTTTAAAACACTACGCAGGACTCTTAACACTGCTGTGTAAGTAATATTCAAAACTCGAGATATTGTACGTACACTACTGTTATCATGTGTATTTGTTGTTGCTTTTTCAACAATTGCAATTGGAATTTTTGCAGCTCTCAGCCTTCCAGTTAGTTTGCGGCCTCGTCCAGGTTTCACTGCATGAGTTCCAGTCTCTTCAAAACACAGAATAATTCGCTAATGGTTTGTAATAGCAAGAGAATCTTGGTGCATAAGACTTTTTTTACCTGTCAAAATGCCTTCAGTGCGGTCGAAACATTGTCACTTCTCTGGAAAACGAATTTCACCAGAGTGAATCTTGATTTGCAATAGTTAGAGTCATTGCCCCTTAAATAGCAGTTTAATGAAAAATTGCTTTGTGAACTTGTTAGATAGGCAGAAGAATTTCAGATACTTTCAATTTTATGCAAATTACTAGCATCACAGCGCCAGTGTTCCCTATCTACCAAAATATCAACTTTTTTCTTCTTCTTATCTTCTGAAATCGAACCGCTTCCTGAAGAGAGAATGTGTACAAAATTTGGTTGTGATGCAACCAGTAGTTTTTGCACGGGAGGTGCCCAAATACCTGATTTTTAATTTGGATCATCCTGTATTTAATATAATAAAGCAAACGGAATCATTATAGTAAAATCAATTTCTTAAACTGCTCTAGAGTGTGATGCTTTTTATGGAATTTTTAAAATAAAAATCAAACAAAGGAAGTAGCTAAACTGATGAATTTTCTGAATGAAAAATATAGCGAACCGAAAAAAAAGGATTTAATATGTAAGACAAAAAATTTCCGCGGATACTTTGGAAAGTTCATAAAACATATCTTACATAGAAGCACTATTTTAAATTCTTTGCTCTTAATGTCAAATGAAACAAAAAGGAGTTTTAAATGGCTTATTATCTTCAAAAGAATTTTTGTCATCATGAGCATATTCAAATACATTATTGAACTCGCTCATTAATCATTAAAATTATTAAAAACTTATCAATATAGTGAAAAGTTATTGAATGAAATACTTGGGATATTCATGAAGAATCATTGTCATGATGAGCATATTCAAATATATTATTGAACTCGTTCATTAATCATTAAAATTATTAAAAACTTATCAATATAGTGAAAAGTTATTGAATGAAATACTTGGGATATTCATGAAGAATCATTGTCATCATGAACATATTCGAATATGTTCATGATGATAAAGATTCTTGAAGGATACTCCCAATATTTCTTGTAATATTTTCACATTAGATTGATAAGATTTAATATTGGTTTGGGGTTAAATGAAACTTTTTAAAGAGCTTCAGTAATGCAGTGTTTTTGTACATTTGTACACTATCCATTGTGAGAGCTTAAAATCTAAATAAAACTAAGGAATGTTACGAAGGAGCTGGCTCTGTGATATAATAATTGATTCTTCCATCAAAACGTGTTAGTCTAGTAAACACCTGTGTGATAAATCAAAAGGTTTCTGAATTCCGGATTTTTTATAATCTCAAATCCGGAATTTTCGGATTTGCGAAATCTTAATTTATTATCTTTCTCGAAACAAGACTTATTTCTGAGACATATTTTATGTCGAAAGTTTATGGCGAATGCTGAACCCTTTTAAAATTAATAGTCTAGATGATTTTGTGGGCAGAGCAAAAAAATTAAAATTAATTTATTGAATGACTAAACAGCTTGTTGAAATTGCTTATGTTCCAATAACATTTTTTCTTGTTATTAGTTCCTTTGTTAAAATTCATACTTCTGATTCTAATCAAACGCTTGAGAAGTTATGTAAACTCACTGTTTATATCACATTCCCTTATTGGTCATATTGTACTGTTAACAAAGTAAATTATTAACACAGAAATTTCCAGGACTTAAACTCATTATAAATAACTTACATTTAGAAATTTTTTCTTTAAATGAAGCGAAACCAAAAAGATAAGTAACTTGTGAAATATTAAAATAATGAAGTGAAACATAAATTAGTTTTCAATAAATTTTAAAAAGTTATTCTTTTTGCATCGTTAGCGAAAGAGTCACATAAATACGAACCGAAATACAGAAACTAAAAATAAGTTGAAGGTTTGAACTACCTTTCTAGAAAAAGTATTTGTCCAGCATATTCGCTTAACGAATCTTTAATAGATTTAGATTGTAAGATAATATTATAAGAAAATTTATTAAATGTATTATCAAAGAAGCAACAATACGAATCCTAGCATTTAGTAACACCATTATCAAAGAAGAAACAAAACTAATCCTAGCATTTAGTAACACCCTTTCGAATATTTGAATCCCTTAATTGTGCAAAGTTTTTTCGTGACGTAAATACCTATGAGTAAGAAGCCACAATTTTCTGTAGCTAACTGCACTCTGTATCCTACTACTGCAGACCCAGAAAAATCCTCATCAGGCTAAGACCACGACTGAAGAATTCCGGCAACTTGTACAAGTTCACGCTGGCGTGAAAAGGCCTTACATGATTGGTCGCCAACAACGTCCCACCCTGCTCACAACCATTATTCACACACGTGGCACTGTCAATAATGAATGAATTTATAATTTTCCCCAGTGTGTTCATGATGCCAACAAACATTAACATCAAACTATCGCGAGCTCGCTGGGTAGAGAGGAGCTTTAAATAACGATCTAGCTTCAATTACACGAGCTTCTTTTATTTTTGGGTTTGGCGAGATTTTTTGTTCTTCTGCTAACGTTGTTTCCCTGATACTCTTTTGTTCCTCTCCTTATTACCTGGGATTTTCAGTCATTAATAACGATACAAGGGAGGGTTAGTGTTTAATTGTTTAAGAAGAGGAATTTTTGCGGTTTGGTTAAATGTCCTCCCGCTTTGAATTCAAGTTTTAAGTCATATTTATTAAAGTTCTCTTTGAATAATTATTCAGTATAGGGTTCCAGTTATTTGAAAGAAGTTTGTTTCGATGAAAAGGAATATTCAGCAAGTGAAAAGATCGTGTATTAGAAATTGATGCTTGTGTTACAAACCAATACAGAGTTTGCTTTTACATGCATTCGATTATTGTCATCAGTCATTATGAATAATGTTTATTTATATATATTAGAACAACAAAATAAGGTTCCAGTTATTTGAAAAAGTTTGTTTCGAAGAGGAGGAGTATTCAGAAAGTGAAAAGATATTGATGCCTGTGTTGCTAACCAATACAAGGTTTGCTTTTACACGCATTCAACTATTGTTATCAGTCATTGTGAAGAAGTTTCTTTATTCAGATTAGAACAGCCAAAGACTAGCACTGGAATTTAACTTCAATCTTGAGTATAACTTTTTTTTTATTAATAGCCAGTTCTCGATATAGAAATCATTCTTCACGGTTGTGTTGCTTCGTAGAATGTTTGTTATCTTAATTGTTTTCGTGGAAATGTTCTTGGCAGATAAAGACTTTATAAATTGAAAGAGCAATTCGCATAGAATTTTGCTTGACATTAGAATTCATATAAAAATTCTTACACGTATTGCTTAGCAAAATCAGAATTCTAAATACAACTAAAAAATTATTACATAATTACAGCAGTTTTCAAGAAAATTCAATACTCGGAAAAAAACGAACACTTACAGTATTTTCAATTATTCATAATTTATTTATACAATGTTTAATTCTAAATTATGAAAACATTGACACAAATTTATTAAGCCATTTTGTTCTTTTTTTTGAATTTGAACTTTTTTTGCATTTCTTAAGATGGTCGAGATAAACAAGTGATAGAGTTTCTGCTTTGAAGTCAGAGAACTGAGACTTGATTCCAGCGAAGAACGGCCGTGTATGTAGATCTGGTGTATGTTAAATCTGCTATTACTAGTTGAGAATCGTTCTGATGGTAGGAAATCTGGAGTGAGGCATGCCGGCTACGGTGTTGTACTTCTTTTTGAACATGGTTTAAAATAATGAGGTCTGTCCAAAAATAACTCTTATAGCTTGAAAGTGGGACTTTAATCTAACTAAACTATGAAATTTGATATAATTAAGGTATCAAAATAGCATATTAACTCATGCGAGAGGAAAATCTCTGGCTTCTCAAAAGATCAATATATATTTATGGTAGTGAAAATATCTCTTTGCAGTATTCGTATTTTACGTAGAATAATTCACACTTAAGAGACACAATTTTGCAGCATGATCGAAGCACAGAAGGGAAGTTAAAATGAATTAAAAGAATAATTTCGTCTACACAAGGATATTTGGTAATGAATTTTTAATATTCCTAAGAATGATCGGTAAACCGTATAATGAAACTTTATCACGAAATCTGCATATTATGACATATTAGCATACAATTTATTAAATCAAATTTACTGTATAAAATATATTGCTCGAAGAAAATTTTCGTATCTGCCTAGATACCATTTCCCACGAACTTCCTGTTTGTCTAATGGCTATTTAACGAACTATCTCTTAGTTATGATCATCATCTATATTGTATTTTAATTAATCATTGTACCGCACGACAATAACAAGACAAATTTTTATATATTGGAACGATACAAATTCTTTGAAACCAAATTCTACTCAGAAATAACTAGTAGTTGTGCGAACAGTAGACCTCGCGTCCAAAATAAAAGTTATCCAATATGCACTTTTCTTCGCAGTCTTTAAAGATTTATGCAAAGTTTTCATTTATTTTGAAGACAATATTTTTCCAGGGACACCAGACATCATAATTTATCGCTCGAGGAGGTACCTTCTTTGTCCCCATATATACACCATCTTACATATCTTACAAAGCTGTATTTGCAATCTTAAACCAATGAATGTGCAATATTGCACACCTATAATATGAGCAAATTTTACTCATTGTATTAATAAAATAAATACATTAACTTATTAATAAAGTTACATTAAAGTTGTAGAAAATTTTATCCTCGAGAGGGATCTTTTGAAGAGACAAATCTTTTGCGAACTATGATCTTACATCTCTCTCTCTTTTTTCATATGCGAATCATTTACACAATTCTTTGCTTTCATCAGTATTAACTAAATTACATTTTAATGTCTGTTTTATTAGTATTGACAAAATTATATGCCTGCTTTTATCGTATTAACAAAATTACAATTAAATGTCTCGCCTTTATCGAAATAATTCAAATATTTTAGTGGTGCCGAACTCACCACTGACTCGCTAAAACTTTTGAAATCAGTAGAACGGCCCCCACCTTGAAAGAATTCAAAAATAAAAATTCTTATACATACATCGTTTTCTATTTCTTCAAGGAACATTCCTGCCAAATTAGAAGAAAATCGAATAACGTGTTTGGATGTGATTGCGTAACATACAAATTTAGAGACAGACGAAAGCCTGAATGGTCGAGTTAAAACAGATACTTAGCTTCGCTTGGTCAATTAGTTAAAATAAAGACTTTTTTAATTTCATTTTATTCGACATTATTTGATGATGAGTAAATACATGCTGTAAAAATGCAGAAAATTTTGCAGTATTATTCATGTGAAGCGTGATTTCCTAGTTTTAACCATCGTCCCTGCTTTGATAATTTCCACACGAGTTCGAAACTCATTATCACGATGATTTGTCGTGTATATGGGCCTTATGCACGTTAAATCTGACGAGGATAAATTGTTCTCCCTGTTACAACGGCATGGAAGTTTGGAGAGAAAGGTGCCGGCCTAGGTTCCGTCCTTACCATCTGACAACTCCTCTGACCCCTTATCCCACGATTTCCGCGGGTTAGAAGTATTTTCTGCTGCATCCTTCGATTTTCGCATGATAATGGGGTTTCTTAGTACTTTTAAAACGTTGCATCATATTATACTAATAAAGTCTTGCTTGTAAATAATAATTCGCTTGGTTTAACGGTAATTAAAAAATTCGGCAGTTAGATTGTTAAAATTCACAAGGTACGTTCCAAAATAGCTTCCAAGTACATTCATAACGAAAGGTTAATCTAACTAACCAACTAACCTTCATTTAAAGCATCAGGCTGTCAGAACAAACGGGAATGTATGGATTTGCACTGTGTTCTGATATTTGTGTTCATATAAATGCAACTACAATATATAATTAGAACATAATGCTATCCTTATATGTGCAAGTATCAACACAGCAGTGTCCTAGAATTAACGGCATTTTACTGACAAATAGCCTCGCTTTTTCGTTCTTCCGACAGCTAGAATAGATAGGTACAGGTGTAATGATTTCCCCTCCAGGAGCAATTTATTAAAAACACAATTTTTCTAAGCAAATATTTCATGCAAACAAAAAGCGTGCAATCTCTGGCAGTTTGAAAAATCGTCTCGCACGCTGGACGATTGCGGGTTTTGACTCATTCCATTGTCTTACCATTTGTTTCCGCTTTCTAATCAAATCCAATTTGAGGCAAGCATGAAAGTGATGAACACGAATGCACGCCGAAATTAATCCCTCCTCATTTCTTATCCTTTCGTTTTTACTTTCCCCTTTGAAAGAGAGAGAGAGAGAAACCACAAAAGAAGAGAGAAATAACAATCCTTTATCCTGCATTTCAAATTCGATAGTGTGTTTTTCCCCCTCCTGTGTTTTCTCCCCGTTTTAAATTAGAAAATGTGTGGCCATCCTTTATAAGACCGCAACAACAATCACGGATTCCACACGAATCCAATCGTTAACTTGTCATAATCCACGCGGGGGCGATCACGTGACAACCCTTTGATGCATTGGGGCTTGTCCGAGGGCCCAAAGACAAACGGCCCCTAATCACGAAACGGGGCCAAAGTAATGACATGGCTATGACACCAGACGTACCTCAGCCCTTTCCTTCCTAACTTGGCTTGAAAGGAAGCGCTTTCGATTTCTGCCGCACATCGAGCCTTGACTGATCTTTACTTAAGGGTTTCGGGGGAAGATGCGCACATTTACTTCCATTGGAAACACTGCGTGATTGGTTGCTTGGTATCATGATCCGATCGAGATCGACGCTCATCATCTTGCTATTCATAGCCAAAGAATATGCAAGAGGACGTATTAGGTCAGCGATTCACAGTCTTTATTTCTTAGCGTACCCCTCGATTAGTCCTTATTTTTGATTATCCCCAACTGTCATACCAACCATCCCTTCTTGGAATAAAATTTTTATTTAAAATGCTCAGGGCTTAGGTTAGCTTAAAAGTCAAATGACTCGAATTAACTCAACACCTGTAGGATTTATTTTTGGCTTTATACTTTATTCCATTTTTTTTATAATAGTATCAGTTTCACATCCTAATAAATGAAAACACCATTGAAATAATTTCGTATTAACTTATGATGAAAACTAGCCATTACTTACTAATTGGGTTAATCAAATCAATAGTAACCCCTACCTCCCTCAACTATCCATTCGCGCTAATAAGTTTTTGTTAATAATGTTAAGACCTTAGCATAGCTTAAGAGTCAAATGACTCGAATTTACTTAAGAACATTTGTAGGATTTATTTTTGATTTTACATTTTATTTCAATTTATATAATAGTAATAGTTCAACGCGAAAATAAATGAAAACAGCATTGAAATGATTTCGCATTAATTTATGATGAAAGTCATCGCTCATCGTGATAATCAATTTATTCGAATGGAACACAATTTCATTGCAATCCTTGAGCTTGTTTCTTGGAGCTGAGTTTTATAAAGTTAGGTGTAAATGAAGACAGATGTAATCTCATGCCTGGATCTGCTTCAAGCTTATTGCGATATTTGTTATTAATAAAGGCATAAGAAGAGTATGTTCTTTCCACATGTTCTGTGTTCGTGAAAGGTATTTAATATCTTCTTGCTTTAAGACTCTGTTCTCTTGGTACTCTTCTTTCACTGTTATCCAGTAAGCTTTCGGACAGGCATAACTTTCTATTTTCACAAGATGTGGGGAAAACAGAATTGGTTTTAATCCTTTATGTTTAGTGTCTTTGGACATTACCTACATTACTTTCGTGTACCTCTCGAGTTACGCTTACCACAGGTTGAGATCCTCCACATTAGTTGATTGTGCTACAGAAAATCGTAGGTCGTAAATTTTATAAGAACACTTAGGATAAAATCAAGCAAATACGATAAAAACACTTTGGTCCTGACCTCCTACAGAGATATTTGAATGAATCACGTCTCAACCCGCGATTCTCTGATCCTGAAGAAGATAATGTTCCAGGTCATCTCGGA
>BGPR01000166.1:544782-775611 GCA_013235015.1 Araneus ventricosus | reverse complement strand
GTCTTGGCGCCCGGCAGCAAATAAAATATCGCTCCAATGTCACCCTTAATATCTCAAAACCTGGCAATTCCAAATATCCTTAAGGTAACCGTTCAAAGTCAAAATGGTAACGACAGTTCCCCATTTCGCAATTAGAACATGCGGTCGCGGCGAAGGCATGGGCATTAGTCCACAGCGGGCTTGCCAAGGTGGGTGTTATATACTTAATTTATAAAAGTAATCACCGGTATAATTCACAGCAGGGGATCGGGAAATTTTGAATGATATTGGCGCAGGAAATCAAGATGCAGGTTCCATAATAGTGTCTAAAGACTTAAAATGTCCGGTTATTATAGTTGACGAAAATTAGCGCCATCTATTTAACGATCTGGGAAACGGCGTTGGACTTAATTGTTTCCGGTTGGTAAGCGAACGGAAGAGTTGAGAAGTATCGTAATCTCCTACGTAGATTACGATTTCTCGAGGGCATGTTTGAACGAAAGGATGGAGATTTAGCGATATCAGCCCTTTTCGTTTGCTGAACACAGAAATGAGAGGACATTTATAATTCCAAGCACAATTTGGGAATTTTGGAGTGGCAACCGTTTCGACACAGAATATATTTTTTCCATTAATATAAGAGTTCCGTCAAATATATTGAAGTTATTACCTTTTAAAATAAAAATTTTAATTCTCTAATACGTAGAAGTAGTTAAGAAAATACTATGTTAATTATCTACTTCTTAAAATATTCAAAATGTTCAAGTAAAATTCTTTCATATACGATTGAAACTTTCTATTTGTCGATAATGAACATAAATTTCCTACCTTTCAACATTGATTTAAGGGCTGAACATGATTTTCCAATTTAGAAGATTATTAATTGAGAGAGTTGGATTCACTTTATAGGAAAATAAAAAAATAATGAATTAATTGATTCAAGGAACAATAAAAATAAAAGAACATTTCTAGAATTGAATTCTAATTTCTTTGTAGGAAATATTTCAATGGCATAATTCAATTAAAAGTCAAATATTTTTTCAATCAGTATATGAAGAAACTACTGGGACCATGTAGATGTAAAGATATCAGTATTTCTTTTCTGTAATTATTTTGCAAAAATAAGAAGGCAATAGAAATATTTTCAAATAATTACACGTCATCTTGTTGGTGGCCATTTTATTTGGAAAAAATGTTTGTAGTGAGGTAAATTCACAGAAATTTATTTGATATTTAACCCCTTCTTGGTCGGTTTTCCACTCGAATTTCCGATCCAAAAAAAGCACTTTCTTTTATTGCGGAAAATTAATACATTTTCTATCCTGAATTCGAAAATCAAAGTATTTTTTCCAGTAAGCAATTTTTGCTTGACCTACTGGTGGTCATACATGGGATATCCCTTTCACTGATTTCCAGTTTCCCTTGCAATGCACCCAAGTTTTAAATTAGAACAAAATACTCTCTGATAATATATTTTTCAAATCTATTGCTTTGAGGTATTTAAGATCTGCAGGAAAAGAATTATTAATGATATGTAAAATATGTTTTTAAAATGGTTTTACAAGCTTACCATGAAAACAGCTTTACAATCTTTCTTGACCATCAGAGCGCAAAAACCACATTGAAATAATTTATTGCCTATTATTTTATTGCTCACATTGTCAAAAGCGCAGAATATAACGAGCCGCATATGTAACGACGAATTCATTTTCAACGATGATTTTTTTTAAAATCGTCGCATGTTATGCGACGCCGAATGTACGGGCACAAAAAAAAAGCCGAAAGTATGACGTGCGACGCCAACCAAGAAGGGGTTGAAAGACAGACATACAGACATTTTTAATAGGGTAATAATTAAGAGAATTCCATACAGTGCCGTGTCATGCTTTTGATAAAAGTTAGTATTTTTTTTAACCATTTTTTAAAATCAGTAGGGATGTTTTTTTTTAAAAAAATCAGGAGGCTTTTTTAAAAATCAGGAAATCTATTTTATAAAATATGCTCGAGCTAAAATGTTAAATTAAATGTAAAACATTTCTTCCGTTACGAAGTTCAGAAGTTATGAAGAAATACACCTTATAATTGCCATTCAAAGTCATTCAGCCTAATTTTATTACAAATAATAGTTTCATTAAAGAAAATATACTTCTGCTCAAAAATTAAGCAACAAACACGAAAAGACGATGTACACATGAAAAAAGGTGTATTAAAACACATAATTTACATATGAGGTAAAGGTTCCATCGCCGAATGCAAATAGGCAACCATAATTAGCATAAAACGCAATCCCGCGGTCACACAAAACGCCTTAAAAAGGGGCTTGCCCGACCTATGCTTCAGTTCGCAAGCAGCGATGGTTCCGCGGAATCCGAGATACCCGAAGCGGAAAGCATGAGCAGAAGAAACCATTTGCACGATGAGATGCGTTGGAGAGGGTTGTTGGTATGTTGCAAGCTGGTGCAAGACAATCTGCTATTGCCAGAGAGCTGAATGTGAATCGTAGTGTCATCCATACGCTGTGGAGCCATTACCAAAGGGATCAAAACGCCAGTAGAAGACGTGGATCTGGACACCGGAGAATCACCACAACGGCAGACGATCGCTACCTGTTGCAATGTGCCAGACGCCGGAGGACACTAACAGCGCGACAGCTGGGGTCGCAGCTCTCTGCTGCTGCAGGAAGGCCCAAATCCCGCCAAACTATGTCGCGCAGACTGCATGAAGGAGGACTGTTTGCACGACGGCCTGTTGCTCGTGTGCCTTTGTCCCCAGCGTACGTCAGAGGTTGCATTGGGCTCGTGAACATCGCAGTTGGACACCAGAGCAGTGGGTCCACGTACTCTTTACGGATGAGTCTCGATTTAACATCCAGATGATTCCCGAAGGGCAATGATATGGCGAGAGCCACAGACACGCTATCGGGCGCCAAACATCGTCGAAAGAGACCATTACAGAGGTGGCGGGTTATTTGTCTGGGCAGGGATAGCAACGAACGACCGAACCGACTTCTACTGGGGGTTCCGTTACAGCTGTCCGATATCGCGACGAAATCCTACACCCTCTTGCGCGGCCTTTTATCGCTGCAATGGGTACCGACGCGATATTCATGGACGATAACGCTCGTCCGCATAGAGCACGATTGGTGCGAAGTTATCTAGAGAGTGAAACCATCCCACATATGGCGTGGCCTGCTAAATCACCGTACCTGAATTCCATAGAGCATGTGTGGGACATGTTGGGAAGTCGGATTGCGGGTCGCAGTGTGCCGCCAGGCGCCCTCCACGAGCTCCAACAAGCCTTACTACAGGAATGGCATTACTGCCACAACAAGCGATCAACGACACTATTGCCAACATGCCTCGCCGTTGTCAAGCATGCATTTCAGCTAGAGGGTATCATACCCATTATTAGCGTGTGGTTCCCACTGCGCATTCTGCCTACCAATTTGGGGTGTAGCGCCGCGACGGCCGTAATATATGTGTTTTTGTTTGTCTTTGCTTTATTGTTTGATATGTGGTCTAGCAATGCCACACCTACCTCTAGTACATTTTTCACGCATATCTATTAAATATTTTTTGTTATATTCAGAGTTTTTCCTTTGTTGCTTATTTTTTGAGCAGGAGTGTAGATTTAAATATAGAAAATTAATATTTTATAGAAATTAAACTTATAAAATGATTCTGCTTAAAATTATATATTTTACGTTCTACAGTTAAAAAAATATGCAGCATTTTCTCAATCTTTTTAAAACTAAAACCTGTTTCTTTATCCCATTATGCTATGTAAAATAAATTTTTCACAAATTCCGTTCAAATAATTTAGAATCACCAGGGAAAAACCTTGATTTCATGTAAAATCAATAAATTACTTAATTTTCAAGAAAATACCAAAGTTTTCCAGTTGTATACTAGATATAATTCAACTTGAAGTCGATTATTCAAATGATTTTCTTAAAACCAGGATGTCTGGTGTTGTAATTTATTTTGTCTGATTTCTTTCCGTCTGTATTTATTTTGAAATGTTCTGAACTTTCTATTGTATGATAATTTAAGAAAAACTATTTTTTGAAATTGTTTCTGAAAAAGCATTTAAGTAGCCATCTAAAATTGTAGGGTATGTATGAATCGCTGATTCGGAATAAAGCTCCATTGACCGTTTTAAATTAACCGCTGAAAAGTTGAATAAAGTTTGCTTTTCTTAAAAGTAAAGTTCTCGGATTAAGAATAAAGGTAGCTCAGGATCTAATTACAGTCATTTTGTAGCCTTCTACGACTGGTCAATTCAACCTGACAGTTCATAAAAAGCTACGAGCGATAACTTTACGGATGAATACCGTAACATGCGTTTCTACGCATCTTATAACTGAAGAAATAACTTCGCGAAATTAGCACCTTACAAGTGTAACCCTAACTCAGTTCATGCATAGAATTATGGCATTTTTACACTTATAATCTAAAATTTAGTCATTCACAGACATTCGATACAAAAATGACTGGCAATCTACTAACATCTCAAGTGTTATATGGGTTCTAAGTTGAATCATTATGACAACGCATCCCCAAAACAAGGGGGCATATGATAAGTCCGTACAGAATGCTGGTACCTGACTACGTGCGGGAACGAATTTTTGAAAAAGCGTTTTAATGTGCAATTTCATTTCATTTTCTGACTCAATATGATTCAAAACAATGATTAATACCAATCAGGAAATTTTATGTCATTTGAGATTCAGTAAAATGGTTATAATTTAGGTAAAAACACTCTAGCAGAAATTCTAATGCATATAATCAAATTATTTCTCTACACAGCACATTTAAAGCTATGATGAAGGCAATGAACTAGGATCTAAGAAATAGTTGCATTTACAGGAAAGTTATGGCCAGTCGAGTATTCTCTTATTCAAAATTTCACAAAATGCATAGGTATAATCAACATTAAGCAGCTCTAAATCAAAAACTATTGATCTCAAAACTATATCTCTAGTTCATTGCCTTTACTACACTTAAGACAACATATATATAAAACTTCAAGGAAATATATAGATAATGTTTTGAGATATCGTGTTTTGCGTAAGTAACTTTAGACTAAATGTTAGTTTTTCAAAAAAAAGCATTTAAAGTTTTCATTTGCTTTTCATTAAAAATATATTTATTTAACTTCTTTTGAAATTTGTCACATTTGTAAGATATACCTTCTTTATTCAGAATCTTATTAAATTTTTTTCATACGGAGAGCCCGTAAATTTTTTTCTAGCGTTTTCTGTTCCTGCCAAAGACGGACTCTTAGAAGTGGCGATTCTATGGTTATTGAGATTAGGATATTATTTCAATGTATATATTGGCCAAAAACTATTCCCAGTTCATGAAATACTCTTTTAAGACCTTAAAATCAATCATTAAACAACAATTCAGCTATCGATGTCCCAAAACGTGAATTTTGTAACTCCACAAATATGCATTTTGGCAAAAATGTCCATAGTAGCTTGTCGAAACTCAAAATCTGATTTAAATTGACAAGGCTTGCAGATAGAGTATATAATTAATTGAAATAAATAAAAAGCAAATTAATTTATACTTCAGAGTGCGGTGTATTTGGTATAACGAGGGAAAACAGCCAACTTCCGGTCTCGTTTTTAGCTACCGTGTTTTATAAAAAATTCTATATCTCCGTTTCTATTCATCGTTAAAATAAAATAAACCCAGATTTTGAAAGCTAAATAAATGGGCTTTAAGGTAAAACCAGAAAAAAAAATTGCGAATTTCGACCCCAAATCGCCTTTTAGACGTAGGGGTCGAAAAAGGTAAAAGAACTGTCGCTCTAAGTAAGTCAACACAGAATATCGATTACTGGTGTTTAAAACTAAAATCTTTTCCATTTTGACAATTACTTGTAAATACAATAGGATCATTTATTGTTTGACTAGGCGTAATGATAATTGCTTAGCTTTCCCTTAACTGTCAAGTTGAGTTGTCTCTGGCTGTAGCTAATTATTAAAGATTTTCGAGATTTTAAACATATTTTTAGACTTTGGGAAGCTTGAAACTCTTAATATTTTTTATGTAATTATCATCAAATTTACAAAAACCCTCTTGAACGATGAGGGGGAGAGGTCTCTTCTCGGCTTTCTCACATTACTTTCATAATTTGCCCCATTTTGTGCCCCCTTCTTAATATAGAGAACAGAATTGAGCAAGCATTTTGGGCTTCTTCTCGATGACCTATCGGGCCAAAGTTTGATATAGCTCTACAATTTCAGTGTCAAGAACACATACCAAATTTCATTGCTTGTGACCTATGTTCACATACGTATAGACAGACAAAAAGCAGGCAGACTACCTATAGATGGATTTAGTTCAAAATTTGACACAGTTCTAATATTTTGATGCAAATATGCACGAATAAAGAGATAGACAGGCAGCCAACACAATTCCGGTCTCATCCAAAATATGATATCCATCTGCAATTTTAGGAATAAAACCGTATGCTAAATGTTGACTATCTAGCTTGTTCCTTTGTATCAAGAACAAACATAAAGTTTTATCCGTCTAGTGTGATGCGTTTTTGACAAATCGTATTCCCAGGCAAAAGGAAATAATTTTCCACAAATGCTCGTTTAGTTTCAGGGAGGTCTAAAACTTGAAGATTCATAGAGGGTATGTAGAATATTTTGACGATCACAATACTTTCTCTATGCAAACTTCTTATTCGAAAAAGTAAAAAAAAATTTTTTTTTTGTAATGTCAAAACTCTTTTCTAAAGACATACAGGAAGAACATAAATATATTCACTGTTTGATAACCATACAGATTAGATCCAGTTCTGCCTGAGCGTCCGGGTTACTGAATGACCAGGCCGCTGTGACAATATCAATTGTATTTGTTATTATAGCCTGTCACCTAAAGCAGGACATTCACGAGCACTCCGTTCCACGCCATTTCATCTTTCAGCCCATCTTTTGGCAGGTCATTCACGGGCCGCTCCACGCAGACAGCAAAACAGTCCGCTACGGGTCACTCCGACCACCAACTACTCCGATATCCTCTCTAGTAAGAGAGACTCTCTCCCACGTACTACATAGGTCGTATTTCAGCATTTGTGGCCCGGCAGTCCAAATGGATTTCAAGATAAGTCGGATTCCCAAATTTTCCACCTTACCACTTTAATTATCATCGGAATTTTACATTGACGACAGGTTTCGGCGCGGTGCGATCGAATCTGCGTGGAATGGAGTGATTTTTAACTATTTATTTATTTGGTACCAATGCCGATCCGGCCTAACCGTGAGGATGTAAGGCCTGGAACTGGCCAGCAGGGAAGATACAATCCCGACAGCACCAGAAGAACAGCGTACCCTCACTCCAAGCGGACACGGAGAGGACACCAAAAAACCATCCGTATATTGAGTCCAAAAAAAAGAAAAGAAAAAAACACACAATAAATAAGTATTTACAGACTACACCCAAACACGGGTAGAACCCAATCACGGAGTCAATATAAAATACAGGAATATAATAATTACAAATGCTCACCCGGTACCGGCCAGATTAAAATCAATACAGCTCCAACAGAATAAAACACTAAAACATTATAATCATTAAAATATACCGGCCACTGGACTGGGGTGAGACACCTGACAATGAATAGCAAATATTAACCCCCGAAAGGGTGCAGTGGACTCAAATCCAAAGATATTTTCAAACATTAAAAGATAATATCATTCCAAAATAACAATCAAACGAAAACACACACACAATCAGCAACACAACACAATGCTAAACGTAACTAAGAACTCAATGATACCACCTACCGATCAAGTAACATATTTTTTTATCGAGAACATTGAGTAACATTTAAAAACCCTAGGTTTCATGATGTGCGGCCAGCCGCTTTTACCATGGTTAACTCGAGGCGGGGGGGGGGAGGGCTGAGGCAGCCATCAAAGATTTATGATTCCGTATCGCATGTCAGAGAGAGTCACTAGACTGTATCCGTTAACTAAAAAATTTTAAGTTAAAAGCCAGTCCTCAAGGAGTAGAGTAATCGTGAATGTCCAGCTTAACGCCTTCTTTGTCGGATTTTTTTCGAATCTCCGAAAATATGATTATTTTTTCCATTCAAAGCGGGAAATTTTACAACGAAAACACGAAGAAAGTAGGACTATTTGCGCCATTTATTAGCAATATTCAGAAATACAAAAAATAATCGCGGAATATAGCGAGATGTGTCAGTAGCGAGGAATTCACTTTTAAGGATGCAATTTTTCTCTTCGTCGTATGACAAGCGATTCCCACAAAAGAGGGGTTAATGGCCATTTCATTCTCCTCCCGTAGATGGAATGCCTCATCAGCGAAAATGTGGCAACACAACCACACGCCCATTACTAAATACGCCCAGGAAAAGCGAAAACTGGCTACTTTATCCGGCAACTTCTCATCCTCGTACTCGAGGTGCCACTCCACCGGGTGGATCAGTATTTGATAAATCAGGAACTAAGGTTTATAATTCATATTATTTCTAATGCAGTTCAGAAAGTTAAACTTTCAAATTATTTTAACGTAAAACATCACAATTTGAGCGAAGTTTTTTTTTTCGCCACCACACAAAATTGAAATAGCTACACATTAATCAAACACAGAACATATCTGACAATGCATTTTATCCGTCGAAGAAAACCCTGAAAAGATCATCACTTTTTGTTCGTCGATAATTTTAAAATTAAAGCTCTAATGCCGCACAGAGCAAAGTGTCTCGAAAAGATAGATATGAGAGAAGAAGAAAAATTACTAAGCAGCATTTTTCTCGATATCGAACGTTTTTTCCCTGCCCCTGCCATCTTTACGGTTCGTTACAGCAAGTTAAAAGGTAGGGACATTTTAAGTGCTGTACTCTTTAAGAAGTAAGGGGCTTGCAACACATTTACACGGAGAGATGAAAGATTTGGTGTGTATCAATTGATGTAGGGAATTAAGAGGGAAAAAAGAGGTGTGTCGTTTTTCCATTAGGAGTTTATTAATTTATCAGGGGATCGTTACTGATTATGCCAGTATATTGAGAGAAGTAGGAAATAATATTTGAATAAAGATAAAGCTAAAGAAAGTTGAATGAAATAGAAAAAGTGACTTAAGTTTGAATTAATCATTATTTATTTCAATGATATGGAATAACCTCTGAATTTTAGTTGCATAAATAGAAAAAAATAATAGATTGAATTTTAATACATTGATATGTGAATGCTTTCAAATGAAATTTACGAATTTGCTTGTAAGGTGATACTCTCTACAATTTTTTGAAAACCTTAATTATAACAAACAATGATTAATTCCGATTGAAACAATTATTAATCGCATTCGTTTTGAGAAATCTTCTCAGTTTAAGTTTTGTTAGCTTAGAAGGTTATTTTGGGACGAAAACTGATCAAAAGACGAGGACGAAAGTTGACCTTGCAGCCTTCGCTAAAAATTCCACACCGCACTAGCTGGAGAATGAACAATTTTCACAGAATAAAGAAAGATAATAAATGGAAATCTTTAGTAGATGCAAGAAAATTAAATGACTGGAGTAAATTTCTGAGTTTTTTTAAATTTACTTTTATAAGTTCTTGAAATTCATATATATTAATTTTTAAAAAACTCCCAGAATCGTTAAATATTTTGAATTTATCTCTTTGCTTCATTGCATTTATACTGAATAAAAACAGCTTTTTGATAAATATTTTAAAATACTAGCAATTCCTTTTTTAAAATTTAAATTTAAAATTCTTCTAGTAGAAGCTAGATCAAAGAAAATAAATCTTGAAGGAAATTTGACAAAATAGCGAATTACATGGCAATCTACTCGACAATTTACCCGACAAGTCAGCCATTTGAATATTCTAGTTTTATTATTGTTATTATTACTGATATATTTGTTCCGTTTATTTTGAAATTTAAAAATACTTCTATAATTATTTATTATTATTTAAGACGGTTTTGATTATGTTTTTTAATATTTAACGAAACAAGACCTTCGGCCATCATTACTCATTATACTTAAAAATAACTGTAAGGTCATATATTTAATCAACCATTTGCGAGACAGAAATTAGGATACTATTTATGTACATTTGAATCGATTGATGTTAAAAGGAGACTTTTGACACCTAACACAGAACTTCTAGTATATTGATGTTAAAAGGGCTCTTCTGCGAAGAAGCCATCTTCTAACATCACATGGAAATTTGATGCTGTATCAAAACGTGGCTGGGAATGGTAGAAGCCCCGTTTTTACACCAAAGATGCATTCACCTTCATCAAATTTAAAATGTATTTTCCGCCGAGAATGAAGAAGTCCCCTTTTAACAACAATCGATTCATTTTGCACGTACTGAAGACAGTAAAGTCTGGAAGGATGCACAGAATAGCATTGCAATGGCATTTAAAATGAGTATCATTGGATCCTTAACCTGGTAAATGAATATCAATGAACCTGGAACTGAAGAATTACAGGTTCGAAACCCTATTCTACCAAAGACCAGTCGTGTATGCAGTCCTGATGCACTCTCATTCCGACTTCGAGGGAATGCCCACTACAATCTACTTGACTACTATATTCTTGACTATTATCTACTTGACTACTATCTACTAGAAAACTTTCAAAGACATTTTGAAAACTCTGAAATTTCCGTAACAGAATTGTTAGCAGTGTCTGTACCGATTACAGAAACCTACAGACTTGTATCAGGATCTACTTAACAACACGTTCCCTGAATTCTGTACAGTGATGATGCAGGACGACCGATTAATCGACTTTATAAATGCCAGTCGTAACAAAGCCTACCACATGCAATAAAAGCATAAAACGTGAATTATACCTTAAACTAGAAACAAATTCCAAGCAATGGAGACCGTACCCCCAGCCCTTATCAAAGACATAAAGCACCTCCAGCTAACGTTCAAACGTACCCATTCAACATGGTCTGTAATCATAATTTTTGGACTCTTCCAAAAACTAAAGTCTTAATTTTTGAGGAAACCTCTTCCCCCCATCCCGAGGTCATAAAACTTGTTTTCTTATTAACTTTATCCAGAGGGGGATGGCATCAACCATTTAGTTCTTCAGTGCTGCCGCCTAACGACTCCTTCGAGTAATATCAATTATCTTTGTTACGGCTTTTCTTTGATCGCATTTGATGGTGTGAAGCTCCTCACCCCATTCCTACCCCTCGGATGTGGACGGCTAATAAGCATCTTTCGGTAATGTTGTAACTCACATCTCAATTATTGCTTCCGGAAATTGGAAGCTCGCGCATCTTACTTGCATTTTTTATTCACACGTAACCTGTGGCCAGAAGCGAATAAAAAAAAAATGGCGCACTCCTAAATTTTTGGTGTTTGGAGAGTGACGGAAGTTGAGCTAGAAGTCATGAGTTAATATGGCGTGATTGCTGAGTTCGGATTTTTAATTGCTCGTTTGTTTGATTTCAATTTCATAATTTTTGTGCCCTTCCAAAAAAAGTTGATTATTATTTATCATAATGCAAAAATGGTATTTTGAATAATGATAATAATTCTGCGGAATTGTGGATTTTACAGTAGTATGATCGATATTAAGGTAAAAAATTAATTAATGTGCTCTTTTCAAATAGCAACTAATTTGGGAAGGTTCCTACGATCCGTTGAAAAAAAATCAAAATTTAAATACAATCACAATAATAATTAAAAATTGAAATCAAATAAATTAAAAAGCTTAATTTTATTCTGTTTTATTTGAGCTTAAATTTAAATTTATTTACAAGTAAAAAAATTTTGAGTTTTTTTAAAATATTCTCTGAATTTTTTTAAATCTAAATTTTACTTAAAAATCATTGTCTTTTCAAATTTAAATTATTTGGATATAAGTCATTTCGCAATTTTATTTGAGATTCACTGGTTATTCCAGGCTTTATAATCATTTTTCCGTGACTTTTTTTTGTTTTAAAACTGAATTTTACTTGAAAACGAATAACTTTTAAATTTTATTTTATTTTGAGTCTTTAAATTTAAGTTTATTGACAAATAAATAAATTTTGAATTTTAGTTAACTTTCATTGATATTCCTGGGGTAGGTTGTATGGGGGTAGTTTGCCTGCCTGGACGACATTCAGAGGAAATTGGGTGCATTTATGTTTCGCTCGGAGGAAAACCAAGAAAACCTCCAGCGACTATTCCGACCGTAGCAAGCAATAGACCAATTCATAAGATTTGTTCCTCTGGGAATTTATCGCAGATTAATCGGCTATCTCAATGCTTAAATTTAGAATATTTATATTTGAAAGTTAAGGAACTTTTAAATGTTACATTTTGGCATTTTAATTTCATAATTACAAAAATCTTTAATCTGTGTTAAAAATTCAATGGATAATTTCTTATGATACGGTGAAAATAAAATTCAAGGAAAGAAATCATTTTATGAAATAATTATGCAACATGTTTTCGCATTAATTTCCATGTCTATGCGGTTGTCTTCAGTGGAAGGTAATTGCTTTGTAAAAAACGTCTTATTCGATACTTATCTCATTGAACATTTCTTCCAGATAAATTACCTGCAAATGTTTTATAAAACATGTCAACATAGAATATTCGGACTGGTTTAAATTACTCAACTCATGAATAATTGCTGATAATTATCAAGCTAAAACCTACGCTGACAAATTATAAATGATCGATCATCAAACTTATTGACATTCAACACAATTCGTAAAGCTCAGATTCGATTTTTAATGAATAAAGACGTGGGCTAGGTTTCATCCTACTTTTTTTTTGTGTGAATTTTAACAACATAGAAAGTTAACAAGTTTACTGTAAGAAATAGCCTTAACGCTGGAAAACATGTTTTACACTGTTAAATATATATTTTGTTTCACCAGGCATACAGAATCCAGAAAAAAATGCAAAATGCAATCAAAAATTCATCAATTTTAGACACTAATTTTAAAGAAAACACTTATTCTTTTATTTTATATGTGTTTATACCTCTTGTGAAGCTTCCATATTGAACGTATAATTGCGTTTTGTTAGAAATTGGAAAAAAATTCTTTGATTATCCTTTAGAAAACATTTGCCTTGAAAAAAGTGATAATTAAATTTTATTCAAATTAGAGATTATGGTAGACCGGGGCTAGTTGGGCATAGGGGCAAGTTGGGCAAGCCGTGATATTTTCAAAACTTTCCGGCATTTAACGCTGGCATTCCAGACAAGTGTGTGTTGTCCTTCTTCCACATCAGCGTCATTGAAGAAGCTGCGTTCATTACAGAACCAGCTAGAATTTTCTAACTCTTAGTAAGCTGAGTAAATTTCTTCACTTATAAATATTCGGTTTTTTTCTTTGCTTATAAATTTCATTTTCCATTTTTACAAATAATATTCAGTAGTATAGTTCTTCATTTTTACTTTAGGGCTTGTTTGTTTATCGAAATGCTTTCAGAATAAATCCCTACACTCATGAGAAACAAAAATGGCGATAAGGGGCTAGTTGCGCCATTTCGCATTTAGCCCGGCAGTGGCGCATAATCAGGGTGTGCGTTATAGAAATAACTCTGAATATGTGGGATGGAATTGCGCCAGATTTATTATGCAAGATACTTGTTATGAAAAACCATGTGGACTCAATTTTGATTATAATTACATAATACTATTTGATGAGGGCTTTAAAATCTGTATCTCAGTTTCTATTGAGTAGAAATGCACCGAATTTGTATATAATATATATAATGTGGATAAAAACACAATTATGTTACTTAAAGTAGCAAAATATAATAATATGGAAGAATGTTTTGTGATAGCCGCTTTATACTAGTAGAGGGTCAACTTACCCCGCAATCTAGGCAAGTTGGCCCAAGCGACTTGGCGTCAGTTTGAGGTTTTAAATTAATACTGATATTTAATATATTCAAATTTTACTTTGGCGAATTCTTCCTGAAGGTACACTAATAGTGTCAGAAATTTTTTTAAAAAAGATTTTGAATTCCCTTCTTTTAAAAATTCTTGAAAGGAAAAACGGCACAACTAGCCCCGGTCCACCATATGTGCATTATTCGTGTATTATTTCATATATTAATTTATAAATAAAAACTAATGTGCAAAGGGAAACACATACGATATACAAGGATTTTGTACCGATTTCTGCATTTAGTAATATTACTATACAGGATTAAAAATTTGATGTCAATTATGACAACATAATGGATTATAAAGATAAGACGAAAAAAGAAAAACGTTCCCATATGTTTTGAATATTAAAAATGAGCATTATCTTACTTCAAAATGTATTTGATTGTTTGTAAGGCTTTTTGTTTGTCCATTTCATTACAGAAATTGCTTATTAATTTGATATTTTAGATTTTTTAAAAACTTTTTCGTCAATAAATTTGAACTGGAATCATGCATTTTCTGATAAAATGATGAAGCACTTGAAACTATAAAGGAATGTTCACCATAAGTCTTAGCTTCGCACTGTACATAACATAATACCAAATAATCATGAGGAGTCTCTTAACTAACTCAGGATTTCTTCTTAAACATTTTACTGTTTTATTATAATTCTCAACATCTTTTGAGAATGGAAAAGGATTTAACTACCCATATCTAAAAATAAATGATCAAATGAAATCGAAATTAATAGAAAATTCAATAATATTGAAAATAACTAGACAGTAAACTTAAATTAGCTACCTTATGTCGAGTTGCTTTTCTAGCTGTTTCGATTCCCTATTATTGAAGGTTTTGAAAGTTCCTCCAGGGTTCACACCAATCGGCATCGTGACCAACAAATTAAAAAGCTTTGGTACATCCTATATCACTGAATAAGTAATAAGTAACTAGTAACGATTTGAAAATTTAAATGTTAATACAAGAGCTAAGAAGTTCGATTATTCTTCGTTACGTAATTCGACCTCTGTTACATAGAATAGTATATTTGAAAGTTGTTTACTTGAAAATAAATTACACTAGTATCATATAATATGATACGAAGCAAGGACTCAATTCTCAGTCCTTAAAATGTTCACCGCACTTTTGCTTGTCGATTGCGAACAGCGGTAAAGACAGAAGATTTCAAAATTCTAGCAGTTGCCCTTTTTGATTTCGAAATTCTGTTTTTGGAATCTTCAAGAAATAAATAGATTCATAAATAAAAATAATAAAGCCACAAGAGAAACAAATATATTAACAAATACAAAATGGAAGAGCAATATTTATAGTTGCGACTGATATTTAGAAATATTGCACGTATATAATTAACGCATATAATGACGCAAAATGTCCAATGGCTCAAAAATTTACATTTAGTGAAAGCTTGCAGCATTCTCTGATGAGTAACAATGTTGTCAACTTCCCCTTCTCCATTTCGAATTATCAATTTTCTCAAATATGTTTAGTCAAACATTCGTTGTATGAGCAGAAAGCATTTTATTAAATGCCACATTAAAATGAATTCAAAATGCCAAGTTACCATCGCTGTTTTTGTATAAAATCCTTAACTCCTACAAATCCAGAGATCCATTTCGATTAAACACCGTTACGAGGGAAGATACAGCATCCTGTCTTCTATTTGGGACACTCACATTGCCTTCTAACCCATATGATAGCTGACCACATTAGTTGTTTCAGAAAACTAAAAATATGTGGAATCTCTTCTTTTTTATACAAATATTTTCTTCTTGCCTTTGAGAATGTCTCACAAAATGTTCAGTGCTGATGCACCGCGAGCTATTTTTGAATTATTATTTTGATAGTTCAATAGATTTCAAACTATTCATAAAAAATTGTAGGTTTAGAAAATTCCTGACTATTAACTGTTTAGTAATGAGACACAATAAATGGAACTTTTAGTGCAGTCCTTTCCCTTTTTACATAGATAACAAAAGTTTTCCATAGAATTGTTCCTCATATTGTTTTAGAAAGATTTTATTGTTACACAGGCGGAGTAATGTAAATAAATACTGTCTGAGATTATGTTATTTACACAGAAAGCTTGTATCTCTTTAAAAGAAGAAAGAGAGAAAAACCACTCAACATTCCTAACTGACTTCTTAAACGTTTTTACCGGGAGTTAGTTTGTTCGGAATACATAAAATACAAACATTCCATGCAATCCCTGCCGTTTTGTGGCAAAATATAAAAATATCTTGTTTTTTAACGCATTTTTAAGCATTCTGCAGAATTCTCCAAAAAAAAAAATCCACTTTTTCATCTATTAAAACGCCTAAACATTTATTATATTTTCTATATATTCTGCGCAATGTCTAGGCATTCTATAGGATGGCATAAAGCAGAATGTTAAATTAAAGTTTGTCGCAGCAGAGACAAATCTGTCCTTCGGAACCTCAAATACCCGTCTAACATTTTCTTAGTTTCAAATATTTTTTACTGAATTATATCATCTGCACGTCAGCGGCGCCGTGGCTTAGTTGGTTAAAGCGCCTGTCTAGTAAACAGGAGATCGCGAGTTCGAATCTCGCCGGAGCCTTTGATTTGTAGTTATTTTTTCATTTCATGAGCATGTTATCTTTCTTGTATGGCTGGAGAAGATGGCTCTATCAGGTCGATTCAATGATGGTGAACTGATGAGTTTTGTTCTGTTAGACGATTTTTTGAATTTCTGATAAACGACCCCGAATTACTGATTTTTATAATGTTAAAAATGAAAAATATTATTTTATTTGAGAAAAACAACAAAAAAAAATCAGCATTTTCAATAAGATTATTAGCCAAACTCGAGGAGCAGTGGCGGTTTACAGCACAAGTGCTAGAGGCGCTCGCTCGTGTCTCGAGACTCAGAGGGGTCTCAAAATCTATTTGACGTGCATCGCAGAGAATTTGCGACATTGGGTAGGGTGGGAGAGGAGTCTCACAATAATTTTCCGCCTGTGGCCTCATGTTGTCAAAATCCGCCACTGTCGAGAGGGAATCTTGCGCCATTCTTGAGCCTTGGTAGCCTGGTTGGTATGGTAGGAAAATCTGGAGAATGGGTTGCTATTCATTTAAGCATATATAATCATCTAATTGTATGTCTGAGAACGTAAGGAACACTTTGTAAATAAAGTATTTGTTGGAAATAATGTAAATATGAAGCAAGATGTAACTTCTAGGAACAGAATTAATACGCAGTCTTTAAGAATATAAATATTTTGAGATGGAATATTTCATTTCCTCTTAAAGAAGGCTATTGTTATTCTTTTCTTTTTCTATAATTTTTTACTTCTAATTTAATATGTCACATCTGTATGACAACTAAATGTAAAATAGATTTTTAATCTGCAACCCAGCATCGCACATGCAAGTTTGAGACATAGTTTATTCGCTTATTCAGAATATTTTAAGGCCATGTAACAATATATTTTTTAAAAAATTGGCGGCAATTAGCGTCATTATAATAATAAAACGTTCTGGCTATGGTTGTAGCATTTCGTTTAAAATGCTGAGGGTCTCGATGGCTTCGTAGTAGATTCTGAGAAGCAGGAGGTTCTCAGAATCGCGTTCACGCCACTTTTTAATGTCAAATATGATGACAGGCGGGGTAAAAATGCAATGCACCGGGGGCCACCCTTGCTAAAATAATGACGACGACTGGGGGCGAAATAATAATATTATGCCCCGGACGCCACTGCATCCTAATCCTGTTATTTCTGTCAAGTAGTTGAATCAATATATAATTTATCATTCACTTTATATTGAAATTCTAAATCTTATCTTATTTTAAACTATCATACATAGGGTTTCTTAAACTATAGGGCCGCGGTAGCCTAGTGGTAAGGTCCCGGACTTGGGGCCAGAGGGTTCCATGTTCGAAACCCGATTCCACCGAAGATCCGCCGTGTATGGGGCCCGCTGCCCGCCGGTGCGGCGCGGAAGCTTGGAGAGGGGGCGCTAGCCCACATATCCACCCCGTCATCCGACCGCGGTTCAAAATTAAGAGGTCCATCCCAAAATAGCCCTCATGTTGCTTCAAATCGGGACGTTCATATAACTAAACTGATGAGCAAGCGTTCGAAACTGGATCTTATCAAAGATCATTTGTATGAGTGGTGCACATAAAAGCCATCGGCAAGTATCAAACAGTCTCACGTTGATCTGGTGAGAAAGACAGGAGAGTGAGGTACTGTTTCAGGTGCCCTCGCTACCTGACCACTAATTAAAATTGCAAAGTCCATTCCAAAAAGCCTTCGTATAGAGGTGTGCAAAAAAATTGCATCGCCCTCATTTCCTATGTAAAAACTGGAAAACACTTCTTAAAAACACAATGCCAGAGCAGTGCAATAAAAGAGCCACGGAGAGAAATTAAATCGAAAATATGTCTTTATTATAGTCCCAACTGTGCAGACATTTCCTTTTTTCTATAATTTGAAATAGTGCAAGATTGTTGTAAACAGTGTAGTTACTGTTTTCCGTGCCCAAATCACTGTTTCAACAAATAACGCATTTTTTTTTGCACGCCTCTGTTAAGTCTAAAAAAGGGACACAAATATACTGACTAACTTTCTCCTTTAAGATCCTTAACGTGTTAAGCAATACTTGGTAGAGGTTTTTTTCTACGATTTTCCTTCAGAGATGCAATGTGCTTTTCTGAAACATAACGCAACTTCCCAAAACAGAATCAGGCTTTACTGTTACCAAAATGGAGATAAGGAGGGAATTAATTCCGCACAAAAATGTTCACCTCTCTCTCTCTCTCTTTGGTAGGTTCAACAAAGCGTGGTGCCTCGTTTACTCAAAGGAGGGAAATCATCTCCTGCAGCATCAGCAGAAAGAGACTGATTCTTCATCTTTTGTCCGCCATCAGAGACAACAGTTGTGGAGCATCCAGTCATGGATGAAATGACGAAACAGATGACAGTGACAGGGGCCGCTAGTTAGTAATTAATGGATTATCTATGGCACCGAGAGATCCTTCATTAGTTGGAGGAGGGGAAAAAAGCGCCGTGCGGTGACTTCCGACGACAGTCCTCTCATTACTTTTATCATATTTTAGAAGAAGAAGCCGATCCTTTTCTCCAAGACGGGCCCGCTTGTCATTTTCACCCTTGGTTCTGTTTTAAAATTTGAAAGGGGCGGAGAGAGGAGGGGAGGCCCCTCTCTCTGGATGTCAAACTGAGAAATGTCACCATCTTGGGATTCACCCAATTCAGACCTTTAATTGCATTCAAATCAAGTATATTGCATCTCGTTTAATCGGAACAAAAATTAAAGGGTGTTCGAGGCCGCTAGTCCAAAGCATAGTAGTAGCATGATAATTTTTTAGGCTTGTTTCGTCAGCATTTATATTTTTTTAAAAAGTTTACTCTTAATTATAGCAACGGCAAAATGCACACAAAATCATTCGCAATGCTCGTGAGTATAAACTGCGAGATGAAACGCATTGTTGCAAAATATACTTAAAATATTTGTAAAAAATTATTAAAATTAGAATAAAAAACATTGTGAAGAAATGCAACTGGTATCACTGAAAAGCTATTTTCGTTTATTATTATTTCTTTAAAATTTTTACGTGGTTACAAAAATGAGTTTTGTGCAATAATGTGATCCTAAGTTATTGAGAAACAATATTAAAATTTTGATGAAAATTTAATTAAAATTCTAATTAAAATTTTGAAAATCCATTCTTCGTGAGTATTTACTGTCCTATTAGTCCTGTTAACGACCTACCAAATTTGGTAGTTCTAGATTAGTGGTGGCCAACCTATGACCTGCGGTTCAGACACTGACATATGAAATTTTAAATTACCCACGCGTTGATTTTTATAAACTTATTTTTCATATTATAAAAGAGAGAGCAGACAATCGAAATATTTAAAAAATAAAATATAAATATCTAACGCCGAATTTATAAAAAAATACTTCCAAGTGGACGTTTTTTAACTGATTTTCTATCATATCACTACACCTGTGTATGACTGACTCATGACAGTCAGTCATAAACTTGAACCGCATATTCGTTGCATCGGAGAGCGGGGAAGTACCAGCTCGTAGTGTTGAATTTTTAGAGGATTTTAAAAGTGAGGACAAAAAAAAGTCAACTGTCAAATTTTTCTGTTAATAAATTTTCAGTGTTTCCATATTATTACCCTTCTTACCACACACACCCCTTTCCAAGTGCCCCACTGACTTAGTGACCCACGGGCCAGTATTAAAAAAATAGTGAACAAAATTTAATCCACTTCTCAAAAACGTTCGCCGTCTGCCCTGTAGAGGGTTTTGAACTATTTTTGCATCATGCATGTTGCAATTTACAGATAGCAGTACACAGCCTGTAAACATTATCATGCCTGTTAAAAAGAAACGGGATTGTTTTCTCTTCGACTACCGCGTACCTCCCTAAATGAAAATCGCTTATTTAGTGGGGTCGAAAATGACTGTGTTCCGTAAGCATACATTCACGCCAGGCACCAATATAAGGTCTCTAAAAGTGTCCAAAATTACTTTTCCCACTGACAGTTTGTAACATTTCTTTTTTGATTTCGCAATTTTGATAATTTCCCCAAACATCTGACGAAAATGGTTTTTAAGCCTCCTAAAAATTAAAAAAAGTAATCGGCTTAATGATAACGTTTTGATTTCCATATTATCTTTTCTTTCGTTTACACATATTTTTACAAATTTGTTTAAAATTTTATCCCTGACAACGTTCATACAAATAAATTTCATATTTTCACTAGGCATGCGTGGTAACCCATAGGTAAGTAAAAGCAATGCTTAAAAATGTATGTAATATTTTAATTCCACGTGAATTGCAATGTGGATGTTAAAAAATCTTCTTGATTGATGTTGAAAATTTTTGATGTTTATAATGTAGTTCCTTACTATGATATAATGAATGTATTAAGGTACGTGTTTAAGAAAAAAGCACCTCTTCCCGTGGAACGTTTAGGTCCAAAATGTGGTATTGCAGGGTAGCCATAATTAAAATATAGGTGTTTAGAGCTCAATTACAAAGAATGTACTGAGGCAAATATAATTCATATAATATTATTTAGACAATGGGGAATCGATTTATAAAGGAAAAAAATTTCACATTTTCGGCATCAGAGGTAAAAGATCGCTGTAGGTATATTTTAGCCAGTAAATTAGACAAAAACAAGAAGTAGGAATGTAAACAAAATGTAGGAAACAGAAACAAAAAAAGACATTGTAACAGATAAATATTTTTAGAAAATGTATTCGTTTTTGTAACATTTACAATATGTTTTTTGCTAAAACATGTGCGAATGTGGATTATGCAAATTTTTGAGCACTGCAACAACTGAAATTGTACGTCATTTAACTTGCGGACTGTGTATAACTTAACTAGCTTCCGAAATGTTGATAATATAGCCGGATTAAAGTACCGTATATCATTACACGCAAGACAGATTGACAGAGACGTACGGCATTCTGCAGTCGATAGTATTATTATGAAAATGAACCTGCAAAATGTGTACGATAAAAATATAAAGAACACATTTTGTACTCTAATTTAAAATTAAATTAATAAAGTTGTATAAAATGAGTTCTGAATTAGAAAATCCACAAGTAAATTGCAAATGAGTTCAGTTAAATGGAAAAAAAAATAAAGGTAAAATTTTTTGAAAACAGTTCTGTGTAACAAGCCCATTAAGTTTTAGTCAGTCACATAAAACCTTCCTTCTTAATTCGTAGTTTTTATGCTTATTTTATCGACCAAAATGCGAATAAGTGGCGGAAAGGTAAACTAAAATTTTCTCCTGTTATAAATTGTTTTCCCATGGACTAAATACACTATATGATGAAAAGTATCCGGGCACTTTCGGATTTTCACATTTTTTTAGAATGTCTCCGGAAGGCTAAATTAACTGCCTTTGAACTTCGACCATCTAAAGAATAAACTCTAACTCACATTTTACAATGAATATTGGGTCACGAGGGCATTTAGGGGAGCAGGCAGAAATTGACGAAGAAGAAAAAAATTTGTAATCACTCAGTTCCACTGAAAGCTGATAATGATTTTCAAATTTCATCACTGGTTTTGCTTGATATGGTCATTGCTTTCATGCATTTTCGTAAAAATAGCACGTATATTCCGAAAGATATAAAGGTTTTCTTAAAAGATCTGAAATTTTCATGCATGTTTTTTGCTTACAATATTCAGAGATTTCCACAAATTATACGAAACCTTCAGAAAAAGTGACATTATTTTAGAGAAACATTGTGTAAAAATTTGGAATAAATACTTTGAGTATGAGAGAAATTATGAGTACTTGTAGTAAATAGTTTTTTACTGAGCATGTGCAAGACGTAGAGTAATTTTTCTTTCAAATTTCTTTTTTTTTTCATTTTTCTTAACTTTAAAGCCAAATATGTAGGGAAAATTATATAAAAATTCCTATTGAATACCATTAAGATTTAGAAAGATATCAGCAATGCAGTGAGTAGAATTTCTACTTCTCTCTGGGAGAAACAAAATGATGAGGATTTTCCCACAAATTGATATTTTTTTAATTTGAATTTCCGAATAATTTTACAGAATTTATTAAGGATTGAATATGTTGAACACCCAGGCATACTTATAAATAAAATTCATAATTTAAATTGCAGTTCGACTATTACTATCCGAAGATTCAAGTGTAAAAAATATCAATTTGTGTAGAATCCCTCATCAATTTGTTTCTCTTAGAAAGAAGCAGAAATTCTATTAACTGCAATGCCTAAATGGCATTCGACTGGAATTTTTATATAAGTTACCGTACTTATCTGGCTTTGAAGTTATAAAAATATTACGCTACATCTCGCACATGCGCAGTAAAAAAATTTTTTCTACTAATACTTATATTTTATTTAATATTCAGAGTATTTATTCCAAATTTTTACACAATGCTTCTCTAACATATTGCCATTTTTCTGTAAGTTTCGTATAATTTGGTTCAAACTTCTGCATGTTATAAGGAAAAAACACGAGGGGAAATTTGGGATTTTTTAAGAAAGCCTTTATATCTTCCAAAATATAATTGATATTTTTATGAAAATGCACGTAAGCAATGAGCAAAAACATTGATGAAAACTGTAAATCATTATTAGTATTCTGTGAAACGGGGTGAGCCCAGATTTTTTTTCTTTTTCATCAATTTTTGTTCCATTCCCTAAATGCCCTGGTGACCGAATCTTTACTGTAAAATGTGAGTTAGAGTCTATTCTTTACATAGTCGAAGTTCAAAGGCAGCTGGTTTAGTCTTTCAGGAGAAATTTTTAAAAATATAAACATCCACTTCACTTTTGATCATATAGTGTAGTGTGTATACGAAATGATGTTGCATTAGCCCCATTACGTTCTTTGTAATGAGCTCTAAACACTTATAATTTAATTATGGCCACCTTGCATATACAATTTTGATCCGAGAATGACATGTAAAATTTCAACATTTTAGATAAAGCTTAGAATTAGATATATCTAGTAGATAAAGCTTAACATATTTTAGTTATTGTGCTCACATACTCTTAAACAGACAGACACAAAACAATATATTTTCAAAACTTTTTTCCTGTCTCAGAGAGATGTAAAACATCCAAATTCATCAAAATTTGGAAGTCAAATATTTTGACGATTCTAATGTTTCCTTTATGTATATTAAAAATTTAATATTATTTTCAAATGTTATAATCTACAACCACAAATTCTAAACTTTCCTTGGAATATCTAGGTAAGGTGTTCAGATTTTTTTTCTCTCTCACGAATCTCATACTCAAAAGGAAAAAGAGGAATGGCTACTCTAAGGAGGCATTATAACAACAAAATAAGCAAATGAAACTTAATAAGAATATAAAAAATGACGCACTTGCTTCGTCAATTTGAGACGTTTTAACGGAAGACGGTTTTCCTGTTTTTCTTTTATCTCGTTTGGAGTAATAACGCGCAGTTTTCTAAACACTCGTTCTAAAGGTTTCATGCCAAAACCCAAAGCTGACATTTATTAATATTCTAACAAATATTTCTACTTGAAAAATCGCAAATTCTGTTAGAATGAGATAAAAAAATACATTCTCGTTAAAGAATTTAGGTTTTTTTTTTTAATTCACTGAATTATAAATGAAATAAGGACAATTGAAAAAATGCCATTTTATGGATTTCGAATTTATTATTGCAAGCTAAACCTAATTATGTATAGCTAAATTCTAAAATTTCTGTCTTTGAAACTTCAGTCTGTTTCACAATTGGATATTTACTGTGGTAATTAATGTGGAAAGATCGAAACTTCTTTGTAACACTTTTTTAAAAAAACAACTTCTCAAAATTTGTACTTTGGATATGCTTGCGAAATGCATAACTGCTTCCAATTTTAGTTGAATGTCTGTGATTCAAAAGCTTGTTTGTTATGATGTTGCCCAATATACGTACATTACATGCCAGCTGTTACATCTCACTATCACTTCTATGAAATTTCTTTAGAAAGAGATAGGTTTGGAAAAAATATGAAAACTCTTTAGTGCTGAAATTTCAATAAAATGTAAATTCTGAGAGATGAGTTTCGGCGTTGTTTCTTTGATAATCTAGATTCAGGCAGGTTCAACAAAAAAAATTTTTAATGGGATTCTGACCTCTTGTCTCAAATATCGTGGAATGATAATGTTTAAGGCTTACTTCGTCTTTCGTTATATTATTTTTAAAAATTTGCTCTTAATTATAGCAAAGATAACGTGCACACGAAAAATGTATTAAATATCGTCGCACCGCACGTGCAGCATCTAAAACTATGAGAAGCATTATTATTAAACTAGAAAATCACCCGTCATGGTATGACGTGTGAAAAATGCCTTTTCATTCGAGAGATTTCCAGTCAAATTTGACGTGTTTGAATAGATATATGCGAGATAAATATTTGACAATGATTGAAAACAAATAAAATAAGCACGTGTTTTATGACAGGAAATATTTCTTTTTATTTCCATATTATTTACATATTTCTTTATTCAGGAAACCTCTTGGTAAACAACATTCCGTGTGAAGTATTTTTCGTTGTTTAACATTTTTCCTTGTACTTCAGATGTCTGTGTAAATTTTAACGTTGCCAAAAAATATTATCAAATAATATAATCACGATTGCAATAAATAATCAGATGCATCGTGGCGTCTAAATTATATCACGTGCATGATATACCAATGACGTGATTTACTACTTTCTATTAAAAAACAGAAATTAATTTGAAATATATGATTAATATAACTTAAAATTTCTCGGGGGCGAGATAAATTTTATATCAATCGATAGGAAATTTTGTTTCACTATTTTAGAGCTATTAAATTTGAAATTAGAACGACAATTACTTTTTTAAATTTAAATTACTGAAATTTATGTGTTCTAACAATGAAATAATGCTGTTTAACGTCTCGCAGTGCTATGGCTCGAATTTTATTGTTGGTGACGTCAGAGCCTTACCGGATCAGTGAGTGACAGATCTGGGCTATTATATTAGTAATATACTCAAAAATAAATTTAATTAAAATTATAGAAAAATTGTCCGGAAGTAAAATTGGTTTCATTGAAAAGTCACTTTTTTAAAGCTTAAAGTGGGGTAAGAATTGTTGTTAGGCTATATCTTCCGAGTTTATTGAGGAAAAACTTTGAAATGACGGTGGGTTTTAATAAGAAATCTATTTATATTTTTGAAAAAAAAACATTCTTTTACCCTGGGAGCAACTCTCCCCTACTACCCTGTAGTAACCACGTGCCAGATTTGGTAGTTCTGGGTTCGACGGTCTACCCTGTAGATCTGTTGGAACGATTTTTACATCGTGCATGTTGTGTATCTCATGTCGCAATTAAGCATTATCCCAATAAAAATGTAAATTAACTGAACTCTATCCAATCAATATTTTCAAAATAAGAATAATTATACAGGAATATTTTATTATGCAAGACTAACTTTTTAAATTTTTTCTACGAAAGCACTTAAGTTTCTTGAGACCTAAAAAATGAAATTACTTTATCATATATATATATATATTGTGTATTTCAACTTAGTCGTTGCATTTCCAAAAGAAACCATAAATTTCTTCGTGATATGATAGAGTGAGAGGCATTTATATTATTTGAAATTTAATTTAATTATATTTAAACAAGTGAAAACACTAAATATTCCCAAGAATTACACATTTTGCATAATTTACAGTTACCAAATAATATCTGAATATTATTTCACTGTGAAGTTAATTTTCAGTATTTTGAAAGTTGTCATTTGGATTTTTATGAAATAGAATAAATTATTAAGATCATTTTAAAATTTTAACATGAACGCATTTCAGTAAAGAACATTATTTGAATAAATTGTATAACCTACGCGAATAATAAATAATTTAATTCCTTAAAAAATACTTATTCGACTGGCAATAAGAGAGACATCTTTAAGAAAATGCCATAAATTAGATCTAATTCAAATCAATATATGTAAATAAAGCCTATGCATAAGATGTTTTCAATTTTTATGATAGCATACAGTTATCTTTAACTTAAATAGTTTTAACAATTTCTGGAAAAATTGTGCAAGTCGTTTTTACTTGCAACTGTCATTTTAGGAGTAAATAAAAATTTTATTGATCTTATAGCAGCAATTACATATGGCCTATTGAGACCTTGGTAAATAATTATTCAAACTTTCCTATATGTGTATGTTAGACCAATCTATCTTTCACAGGTTTATTTTGTCATAAGTTTGATTTAATGCTTCTTTAAATTTTTCACTTGGTTTTCTTTTTAGTTTTAGTTTTCTTTTATGTTGTTTTGTAAGGGCTATTGATTCATATCAAAATTCAGTAAAGTTGTACGAAAATATGTGTAACCAGAATGAAATATTTTTGTCTTATGGAGAAGAAATATTGAATTTTTCTCAGAACTATATTAGCTAAATGAATTTTTTTGCGCTTTTATGAAGTAATTTAAGTAGCTGTTCGAGTATATCTTTTTGTCTCAATTTGTTCTTAGCAATGATTGATTCTGTTGCAAGGCATTACTGCAAATGCACATCTTCGAATATTAGTTCTTTAATACAATTTTTAGGATAGTTCTTTTTTGTGCCTTTACAAAGTATCAAAATTATGTTTTTTCATTAGCTCGGCAGTAGTCAAAAGTACAGCAGTTTCGCAACCCAAAATATAGAATCTTTCGTCAATTTGAACAGAAGCTTGCTGAAGTATGCAGACCTGCTTAATATATACTTTAGACTTAATGTAAAACTTAAGAACGGCACTGGTCCGCATCAGTGTTTCAAGTTTGAATCGACATAAAATCTCGTATACAATTTCTTTATGTCTATTCGAAATTTAATGCTTGCTGTTTCATTAGATTAACGCCTCTTTTTTAAGGCCATATTAGGTCTCTTTGGGGACGTACCTCGTAACTTAGAACTCTAACAAGATAACAAGAAAGTAACCAAAACTGGCATCCCTTCTCCAAGCTTCCGTGAACTGTGACACTTTGTCGAGATAGGCAATACGCTACCGCCACTCCATATTTTTAGTTTTATAAAACAGTGTGTTTCGTTTTCGGGTAAATTTTATTAAAATGCTGAAATACATAATCTTTTAAATCCTAAAGCATTGAAAGGTAAATGAAAATAAAATATGAATTCATGCTAAGCAAAACTTTTAATGAGGCATAAGTGTTTTTAATTGTGGACTTTAATTTTACTTACGGAACTCGCACTTACTGTTGTTGAAGTTAATTACTGCATACAATCCAAAGTGTCTCCGTTTGCGTTAATACTTCACAGGGCGTTAATGCTTCACAGGGTAATCAGATTGGAAGTATCCTCCGTAAGCTTTCTATTTCATTAACTTTACAAAAGAAATTCATGAAATCACTATAAGAAAATTTCTTAATTATTTAATTAAATGTCATCTTAGCTGTTGAGCAAACGCACCAAAATTCTGTGAAACATATCAATTAATCAAAAGTTCTTTTAGTCGAAAATTATTCTGAAGCTCCGGGGGCCGGGGGGGGGGGAGGGGGGAGGGTGCGGGTGGCATAATATTTTGATTCGTCCCCTCTTCATATTCGGCTTTAAAGAGTGCAATAAATGCCTTACTATTTTGCCTTCATGGTGCTCCTCTGTCGTAAGGCTGGCAGGGCATGGTGGCCTAGTAGTCCCGGGCCCGAGTGTCCCAGTATAAAGTATAAAATTATTGTTTGAAATGTAGAATGATTTTATGTATAAAGTTAGAATATATATAGCCAAATATTATAAAAAATAGACATTTATTTACCAAGAATGTGAACAGCGAGACATAGCGATACACGCGATAAGCGAATAGTCAATGTTTTCAATTAAGATGGCATATAATAATGTTATACTGTTGCCACAACTCTGTTATTACAAAAATAAATTTTATAAATAAAATTGGAGCCTTACACCAGGTTCGAAACCCGATTCCACTGAAGATCCGCCTTGTAAGGAGCCTGCAGCATTTTAAATCATGCGTAGTGGCCAAACGTCCTCCCGTTGGCGGGGTGGGGGAGCTTGGAGACGGGAGTGCCAAGTAAGGTGTCCTCCTCGTCATCTGGACGCGGTTTCAAAATTACGAGGCCCGTCGTAAGTAACCCTCGTGTTTCTTTAAAAGGGGACATTGATATAATCCAACTAATAAATGTTTTAAGACTGGCATTCAGGACATTAATGCAGCCCTTACTTTCCTATTGCTGCGTCATCTGATCGTGGTTCAAAATTCATGAGGTCCGTCCCAAACTAACCCTCGCGTTGCTTTAAAACGGGATGTTAATATAACTACTTAACTAACTACTACCGCTGTTTTAACGGCAGAAAGAAACTACATTTAAAATTACAAGTTAACTCTTGATAGCGGTCAATTCCGTTTATTCAATACAATAGCTAGTTAGAACTTTTTTAGAGAAGCATTGTATTAAAATTTGAAGTAAATACTTTGAATATTAAAGGAAATATGACTATTTGTAGTAAATAATATTTTACCCTACATATGCGAAACATAGTGTAATGTTCTTTCATAACTTCAAAGTCAGATATATAAAAATGCCTTAATAAAAATTATACTTACATAAAAATTCCAGTTAAATATTGTTAAAATTCAGAAAGAGATAGACATTGTAAAGAGTTGAATTTCGGTTGCACTCTAAGCGATACTAAATGATGAGTTTCTTGCAAAAATTTATATATTTTAAATTTGAATCTTCGAACAATAATTTTCCTATATATTGACGTTTATGAAAGTTTAATATTCTGAATACCGAGGTATACTTATAAATTAAATACATTATTTAAATTGTATTTCTACGATAACTAAACGAAAATTTAAGTTCAAAAATAAGTAATTTGAGTAAGATCCCTTATCATTTAGCTTCTATTAGAGTAAAACCAAAATTCATCGATTTGCAATGCCGATATCTTTCTGATTCTTAACGGTATTGAACTGGAATTTTTATATAAGTTGTACTATATATCTAGCTTTGAAATTATGAAAGAAAAATTACTCAAAGTTTCGCACATGCACAGTAAAAAATTATTTACTACATTTATTCATATTTCCTCTAATATTCAATGTATTCATTTCAGATTTTAAAACAATGTTTCTCTAACATTGACGAGTATTCTGTAAGTTTCGTACAATTTGGTTGAAAACCCTGCATGTTATAACAAAAAAAAATATTCCGGAAAATTTGGGATTTTTTAAGAAAACCTTTAATATTTTAAATATTTCCAAACATTCGTTCTATTTTTACGAAAATGCATATTGCCCACATCAAACAAAAACATTGATGAAAGTTGCAAATATTTTATCATCTTCCTGAAAAACAGTGTGAGACCAGATTTTTCCTTCATCAATTTCCGGTCGGCCCTCTAAGTGTCCTTGTGACCGAATCTTCAATGTAAAATGTTCAAACTTCTTCTTTACATGTTCGAAGCTCAGAGAAAATTTAACCAGATTTTCTGGAGATATTTGAAAAAATGAGCAAGTACTAACGTGTTCACATTTTTCTGTCACCCACACCGAATTCCACTGATGATGCGCCGTGTATGGGGCCTGCTGCATGTTAAATCATACAAAGCGGCCAAAGGTCCTCCCCTTGGTGTGGTGCGGAGGTTCGGAAAGGCGATGCCAGCTCAGGTGTCGTCCTCGTCATCTGACCGAGGTTCAAAATTACGAGGTCCGTCCCAAAATAGCCCTCGTGTAGTTTCAAAACGGGACGTTAATATAAACTGAACTGACTGGATTTAAAAACGTGAAATAAACGCATAAACGTTGCTATTGACGCCCCCTGTCCCCTAAGCTTAGCAGCCACAGTTTCTATGCTGCCCTCTTCCCTTTCTATACCACTTGAACCTCTTGCCATAAAGCAATAAAAAGTGTCCTCTCAAAAGATAAAAGAGACTTCCTTAAGCGATACATTCCTGTATCACCTTCTCCGAAACCCCAGTTCCAGCAGGCATTCGAAACGGTGACCAAAGATGGAGTCCCCTCGTGACGACCCGGTACGGCGGGCGCTCGTCCAACCTCTCAAGACGAGGAAGATTTCCAAAGAGCAACTTGCGGTTTTGACATCCCCTTGTCCAGGGTTCTGTATTTAACGCGGTGGAAAATATCCGAAATTAATCTTCGTTTGGAAAGCACGTTTAATTTGCGTTTGTCACCGGCCCGGATACTGACGGTGACGGTAATGACATGCCGGAGCGGGAGCTTAAAGTCGCTCATGAAGAAAATCTACAACGAGTGAAGGAATTGACGGGAGACAAATACCCGGCCGCCGCCGCGCAACTATCGGGCTCACTCCTCACCCCACCCCCGAACCCCCTGAAACATCGTTTGTGACAAGTGTGCGGCCGAATGTTTGATTTTTAAAAGATTGCTCAATCTCTTTTCTCAACATTTCCACGTCGCTTGAGACCACCACAATGGAATGTTTGCGCTACCATTTTCTCGGGGACTCCAATGGCTGACACGCTTTTCGAGATGGGGAGGCTTATTGTCGTCTTGCCGCGGTTTGTAACGCGACGCTTTATCTCGAAGCGCAATTAATTCGGATAGTAATTCTAATCGTTCATTTGTTTGAGTAAACTAGGCTTAAAACCATTCGAAACTGCAAAGGTTGAATAACGCAATAGGCCGCTTACTTTCACAAATTTTACACTTGCATTTTGAGATTCTAATATGACGTCACTGAGTTTTAATATGATACAGATATTTATATTACTTATGGAACTTATACCATTGGAAAGATAATTTGCTGCTGAAATCACTGTCGGAAACTCAGCAAAAACATCCAAATTTTTTATAAGTTCAAATTAGCTTGAATCTTAACTTTAACCAGAAAAAAAAATCTTGAATATCTGGAAAAACATCTTTAGTTTTTGAAGTATGCCCATGCCAAATTGTAGCTTTAGATCCAACGGTCTCTCCTGTGCCGTGCCAACATACAAGACACATAGACCTATTATTATTAATAGAGGTATAACATGTTGTTGTGAAATATTAATCATACGATCTGGTTATATGATAACATTAAATAGGACATAGTAAGGCCACCAAATTTATAAAATACAAATATCAGGTTCAGTAAATCTAGCTTAAAACTACAGAAAATATGAATTATCATTATACATACTGGAACACATGTATTCGAAATATTTATATCAATGATTTGAGATTTTTAATATGTTGCTATAAAGCTACCAACCAATAATATCATGTAATGATATATTATTCAAACTTATTTTAATTAGTCTTTTTGAGATCTCATTGAAAGTCACATAGGAAATTTTTGGGGTCAAGGGAATTGCCACATCTATTTCTTGGTTCACCTGTTCAATATATTTTGGTAAATAATTAATCTTAATTCCAATTTTTTCTTTGAAATTTACTGAATCATTACCTTGAATTGAGTTTATATATATTTTTATCTTTAATTAATGAATTTTCTTGTTTATTTTCCAATTATGGAGTCGCGACAAAATGTTTCAAATGAACATAGGTTCACGAATCTTCGAACCATATAAAAATGATCACGTGAGTGAAAAATCAAAGACGTGATTAGACAAAATGCTACTTTCAGTTTGTTAAGGTTAAAAGTGTGAAGGATTAAAAATTCAGTTTTATTCAGTATTTTAATAAACACTTCTAAATCACTTCTTAAGTTCTTCTTCATAATCTTCAGTGTGATGCATATATATGATGTAATATATATATATACATCATATATTTCACATGTAAATTTAAATTTGATAAATTTCACCTATATGATATGCTATTTATACGTTAAATGACAACAATAATTCAATCGGTAAAACAAATGTTTTAGCAACAACTGAAACTATTCTAAAATATTATTAAATTAATAAAATAGTAGCAACTACATCACTGCATGAATGTTAAAAGAAATTGCTGTTTAATTTTGATTTCATGTTCAAGAATGAACGGTTCACATTGAAAGTGGCTGCTGTAATATAACTCCTCAAATATAATGAAAGTAACATTGTTGGATGAAACTTTATTCCCAAAAGTATAGAATATTATACCTTAAAACAAGATTTTTGTTGTCTTATGAATATATACCAGAAACTGAAGAAATAATCGATTTGATATTTCCATTATACTGAGTGTCCATAAATTATTGTCGGTTTTTCCTTACCTCATAACTTGTCATAAAGGAGCATGACGATAACTATTATTACATATACATAAAATACAACTCAAAATTTTTTTTTAATTACTCTACCAAAGTTAAGTAGCTTCCACATGGCAGCCTTTCGTGAAACAAACAACACATCAAGACCAAACTTATTTTTCCGCCAAGTGTCGACTTGCATGTCGTGAAAGGTTGTCTTGTGGAAGTTACTTAACTTTGTTTGAGTTATTTAAAAAACTTTTGAGTTCTACTTTATGAATATGCAATAATAATTATCGCCATGTTCTTTAATGAAAAGTTATGAGGTAAAGAAGCCTCAACAATAATTTATGGACACCTAGTCTATTATTTGATTACAAAAGTAACTGTTATAATACTGCATAAATGCAAAATTATTGATTATTTGGTTTAATTTCATGATCAAGAAGGAATATGATCCACTCTTGAAATTATGTAGCCACTCAAGCACAATGTCACAATTTAATGTAATCGTTCTAACTTTGACCTTGACGCACCGAAAAGGAGGGAAAATTATTTAATAGAGCCCATACCAGAGAGGAAATTAGAGAATTTTTGTGAGCTTTGCGAAGCAAGAACGTCTGTCAAGACTGGTCCACCATAGAATTTTGGAGACTTAAACAATTTGACGTTTCCACCAGAGCGAACCCATCAAATGCAATTTTCCTGACTTCCTGCTGCAAGACATTTCTTTTCTCAAAAGACAGCAGTTAAAAACAAACAAACAAAAACAAACCAAACTAAGTCTGATCCAGTGATACGATTGTCACCCACCCGCCCCCGAACAAAACGGACTCTTCATTTCACGATCGAACTCACCGACGGACACACTCCCCTGACAGGCGGTTAAAGAGAGGTTTTCACTCCCTCTGACAAGCCGGGGCAAGAAGAAGAACCCAACTCGGACATCACTCCTTTCGCAAAAGGCGGACGAACGGGTTAGAGTAGAGATGACAACCCGGGATGACATATCTCGGGCGACAAATGACGTGAAAGGGAAAGGGGGAATATTTTTAGCCATCCCCCCTCCCTCATGGAAGAGAAAGCATCGTCTCTTGCAGATGGACCAGGGCGGTCCAGCAGATGAGGTCGCTGTCACACGCCATCGGTCCGTAATCCTTCAGGGCAGTCTGCCGGTGACATTTTGGACGGTTCCCGACGATTAGGATGACAAGGGGCTCGAATGAAAGTGACGTTCGACTACTTCTGAAAAGGAACACGGGGCGAAAGAGAGAGATCATGATGTACGTTTGGTGAGGAGGAAGAGAAGAGAAAAGATGGAGGGAGGGGGTGAGGGTGACAGATATGTAGTATGTCTTAGGGAAAGACCGGTCGAATTCGGTCGGGCCTCTTTGTTTGGGACCCGAAGATTGGCTTTTGTCTGAGAAAACTGTTGTGGATATTCGTCTGAGGAATCTGGAATGCTGCTGGCCCGGAACAAAGAAAGGTTCAGGGCCCGAGCGCCTTTGTAGGAATATTATGCATCACGCAATTACTCGGCAGAAGAGTTGATCTATTGTTTTGGTAATTTGTACGGTCGGCCTGAAACTTTTAATTAAAAGCACCCGCGCCGTCGCTGCAGAGTTTGGGATGGATTCGCGTCTGCTAAGCGATGAGTAAAGGGCTGTGATGAGGAGCCATCCTTATGCGGTGCGCACAAGGTTGATTTAACACAGTATGAAATATGTCGGCATTTTCTGAATTCCACGATTTGTTTGTTTAAATAGGACTAAACCAGGGCTTGAAAATTTCTCCAATAGTGATCCCATTTGGTCCAAAAATTTATTCCTTACCTTATTTTTAGCAGAAATTTGCTTGGGGGGGGGGTCACCTAAAGTGTACATTCACATGAGACAAAAATGAAATATGAAGTAATTATAAATATAAAAACTCTTTTAATACTTTTGGATTTCGTAGTTTAATATATTATAACTTCAGAATCACCTTAATTAAGATAGATTTTATAGTCATTTTTTTATTGCCAAAATTGTAATATTGGACAAAAGCTCAAATTGTGAAAATTAAAGCGGGTTCAAAATTATGCAACACAAGCGGGATCGCATCCGAAATCGTAAGAAGTTCCTCTGTATTTGAGGAAAGTTAATTGTAAAGTAACTAAAAGAAAATATAAAATCTGACACTCAATTTATATTTCGTTTTGTTTTAATCAATTTCTGAAATGTTTAAATACAGCCTCATAAAATTGTGTTCGTTAACAATATAAATTATGCCTTAAACAATAAAATGGTTTTATTTTGTGGATTGTGATACTCTGGAGAAATTCAACTGTTTTCTTTACAATCGGAAAAATAAAATGAAAAATTTAATAAATTTAACGACATAAAAAAGAAAACTCTTAATGCACTCGAAAATTACTTTTAAAAAATTCAGAATGCATTAATACGCTTAAAATTCGACGCATGTAACACTAGCTAAATATAACTTCGCACAGAAATTTAATGTCTGTGACATTTTCCTATCAAAAACTCTTATGAATTAATGTACTTAATTTAGGATTTAAAAAGATTTTAGTTTAGTTAAAACAATGTTCCGTTGCTGCATTAGAGCTATATTGTGATTTATCAGGTAACTAGCTGTTACCCGCGACTTCATGCGCGAAGAATTTGAATTGTTACTTTTTTAAATTCACGAATGTAAATGTTTCGTTATATATAGAAAGGGGAAATTAAAAGTTCTGATGGTTGATAATACATAATTGGACGACTAACAGGAGTGTAATGTATATGTGTCTGCTGTTACAGTTAGATAAATTGTTTATATATGATAACACACTTATGTATACGACGTTTTTTGTTTCACGTTTTCTACACCGATGTATAGGTTTAGTGGGTTGGACACACGCGAACATGCCACATATAGTTACCAACGGAAAAATTATGATTTTTCCAAATGTACGTCTGCCCCTTTGAGTGTCTGACCCTGAGCCTGGCAAATGCTAATTTTAAAGGGAATTGTTACCTTTTGAACTGGGATGGTAAATCCTTCGGTATTATTGGAATGCGTAGAATTTAGCACTCTCAACTCTCGCTATGCCAGTCATATCAGTAGCTAGCACGACTTTTGGTCCTAAGTGTGTAGTTTGAAACCGTGTGCCATTGCGCAGTCTCGGTACATCGAGGTTACGTATGAATAGTTCTGGCACACCGAATTTTAATCTCAGCTTGTCGGAAGGTATCCCTGACAATTCTATGTGGTTGAAGAACTCTACAGGATATGATTTTACTTGTTATTGCCCATTACCATATCTACATATAGATATTCTGTAATACATCCCTCCATTTGTGAAGCATTTTTTTTTTCATTTATCTGACCTAAACTTTCATTAGTCAGTGCCAAAATTACCCAATCAACAAACAATCTCTATTCCTCTTATTAGCTTGTAGGGAAGGATAAACCTTGCTTATCAGTTCCTCTTGTACTGTGAATAATTTTGAAAAAGTCCGAATTTAATACACTGTTTGAATCTCTAGCAAACGCCAAATCTATTTGGCAACTGTATCAAGCACCAAGTTCGAATCAGTTCTTTCTTTAGTAAACAAAACGTTGAATTCCGTGTTCATTGGGTTTATGCAATCCTTTCTTTTTAAATCAGTTGAAAAAACTCTTAAAGAATTAAAATGCGAAATGGAACTATTGTAATTAGCTAAATCGTTTGGTTTAAAATTTAACCTCCAGTGATTATCCAAATCGTTTGGTTACAAATTTAACAGCCAAACAAATCTTGGATGTAGATAAAAAGAACGATAAAGAATTATTTTGGCAACCTTTCCACTAAATTAGGCTTTTATTTTAAGTGAACATTGAACGATATTTTCCTTTAGTTATAATTAACTTTAGTTTTTAAATTTTAATCCAAAAACTCTTGAAACTATATTATATCTATCATTAGTTTTCTGTCCCGGCGTCTATTTTCCTGTTATTATTCCACAAATTATTTGTTTCTTTTCTCAGCAAGATCACGTGATGCTTGACTTTAAAAATAAGTCATTTCAAATGCTTGCGCTTTTCTGAAGGATCACGTGACATTTCATTTTGTTTAAGCCTTCCTTAAGGATCACGTGACAGTTGATTGAAAAATAAAGTAGTAATCTTCATCGCAAATAGCTTGTTAATTATTTAATTATCTGTAATCAAAAATAATGAATTTAACATGATGTCACCTACCTTATGTCCGTTCCTGGGTTTCAAGCTACATCTCTGCCAATTTTTATCCAAATCGGTGTGGTAGTTTTGCCGTGAATGCGTAACAAACTGACAGACACACTTTTCGCATTTATTATATTATATGGATATTAATAAAAATAAACAAAATTTTCAGAAATAAAGGCGAATTAGTTCAAAGTCTAACTGTTGCCTAGCAACGGAGTAGCTATAAATCTTCGTTATTTCAAAATCGTCTGCACGTATTTAAAAATTATGGAACTTTTAAAAATTAATAACAATCGAAGCAAAAATGTCACAGAAATAAAATTGGTATCATTGAAAAGGTAAAAATTTGAACTTTAAGATGGTATAAATATTTTTTGTCGAACAATTTGCTCCGAAGTTACGGCGGAAAAACGGTTTCGGTTAATTTCTAATTAACTGCCTGTTTAATTACCTTTTGGGCTTAGAAAAGTTCATAAGTGTCTTCCCCTTGTCTTAAATAATAAGTGTACAAAATTTGGTTGAAAACCGTCCATTGGTTTAGGGGGAGATGTGGAACATAGCCACATACATACCCACATACATACATACCCACATACACACATACCTACAATGACTTTTATTTATATTGAGATTTTGAACCTCAGTCAGAAGAGAAAGAGGGCATCTAGGTCGATGCGGTGTTTCCATACTGCCACACCACACGAACAGGAGGAAATTTGACATCCAAAAGTTTTAACGCGCACGAGGAGAGCGCACGCGATGAATTCTTGGTCGAATCGAGTCTGGAGGCCTCGACTTTCGATCACGAACCAAGACGTCATCCTCAGATCCTACAACTGTTAATTTATATAACCAAATTTTTGAATTTCTCTTGGAGTAAATTGAAGGTAAAATACAATTTTTTAAACTATTAAGACTCCCCACCGTCTTGGACAAAGCCTTACATCCTCTGGGAAGGTTGTGCCGGCGTGGGAAAATAAATAAATAAACTATTAAGACTGGTAGGACCGTTTATGATGAACTTATTTTTAAGCTGAAATTATATCTTTTTTCTGTAATCAAAGTGCAGTAAAACTTGGTTAATTCGAAGCTGAAAGGACTATAATAAAAATTAGATTTATCTAAAGATTTAAATGAGCAAAAACGGGCTCTAAAAATGAGTATTGCAGATGAGAACGACAATTTATAATTTAAAAATGGCAGTAAAGATATATTTTTAATATTGAGTCATGTTAACAAAAATGCATGATTAATAATTAAACAGCAAATTATTTTAATGAATTAAATAATGCTAATTAGATTTGAACGTTTTTAATATTCTTGAAAACAATAATTTCAGTAAATATATAACTTTAATAAGCAAATCGAAAACAGCCCTTAGAATACAACAACTGTAGAATAAAATTTCAAAATAAACAGTGCATACCAAATCTAACATTGTGAAAGTCTTTTATAAGTGTGACAAAATTTTTATTACTTTTTTGATGGAATACATTGTAGAGCAGTAAAATCCTTGAGTTAATTAAGGTTCTTAAAGAAATTATGCATTTGCGATCATGGAAGACACTAGGTACGGAAGTATTTAGCTAACAAACATTCAATAATAAAATTAATTTTTTACAATTTTTATTTTGATTTTGAACTAACCAAAATAAAATCGATTGAGAAACGATATTTTAACATTATTTAATCGTAAATTCAATGAAACAGAGAAAAATTCGAATTGCCGGAGAATTGGAATTAAAAGCGTTCGAATTCTCCAAGTTCCACTGTATAACTATCAAGATAGAAAATAAATATTTTAAAGCTGTGAGTCTCTTCTGGTTAATAGAATAGCAAGAATACACTTTAAAAACAATTTATAAAATTCATTCAGCTATATATTTGTGCTCAACATAAATAAAAGATAAAGGCGGTAATATTTTTACCATTGAAATCAAAATGCAAAATTACGCTCTCAAAAGAAATTCTATCTAACAATTTCAAATTACATTATGACACATCATTATGATCAAATAACTTAAAACAAACACCCGCACTGTTAAATAAAAAACAATGAAGTTAAAAAAAGGATTTTTCCGTCTTTACATTAGCAAAAACTTTGTTAATCTGTTGAGAATATCATCATTTATCTTCAATAGGCTCCAATAATTTCCGAAGTTATAAAGACAATCATATATTAGGTACGTTTTTATTCGAAAAATAATTCAAACCGACATGCCTTTTGAATTTTCCGCAACAAGCCCAAATTCCTAAAAAATCTTTTTTCACTAGAATCAACGGGGGACTTCAGTAAATAGAGCTTCCAGTTGAATTCAAAAATATTAACGTCAACTCGTTTTACAAAGAGCACTCGTACTTTCAATAAAAACCACTTGCATTAAACGAGTTTTATGAATTCTGAGATAAAGAAATGATCATTGGTATCAATTACCGAAACTCCCTGAGGAATGTTTACATGGTTTCGTTAAAATAAGCGAGGTTTAATAAAGGCTTGCTTCTTTTCCAGGAAAAATGTTCGAAAAATGACAAGTCAAATCAATTGAATGCAAAACAAAACTTAACTCAAGTATCGGTAAACAAGAGGTAAATGACTTACTCTTTAGAAAAGAGAAGGCAAGAAAAAAAAATAAGAAGAACACTCGAATTTGGCTTGTAGGAGCAAATTACCAAGAGCTTTGTTTCCAGTTACAATCACAGTTAGATGTGATAAAAATCATGCATTGGTAATCTAATTTATTCCAAACTCAAAATGGCGAGGCTTTATTATTATTCTCTTTTTCTTATTCGTCTTTTCCATTCGCATTAGAATAAAATCCAAATTCAGTAAATGCATTTGGTAAAAAAGAACTATAATAAGCGATGTTCTTTCCGTTTTTCAGAGAACGATCTTCTGCAAACGATTTTTTATTTTTTATTCATTTCGTGTGTTTGGGTTTCAAAAAGGAGTAAAAGCAAATGTTTGACATGATGAAAATCTTCACTTAACTCTTTAATATAAAGAAGTAGAAGAAAGAGAACAAGAAAAGGCGCGCAGTAGATTAAGCTGATCAAAAATATTGACGCATTTTAGAGAGAAATCTTGGAGGAGAGAAGAGTATCACAGTAAGAGAGTGAGTTTACGGCGAATGCTTCCAGTTCTAAATTTAATTTCCTTCCTAAGGTATTCGTTCTACATTTTCGTCTGACAGTAAGAACTGCTTCATTCGATTGTGCTTTTACAAATCTCATATTTTGGTCTTTTCTGGAAGAACTTATATCATTTGCTCTCTTACCAGTTCCCCCTCTCAGTGCTTTTGTCATTATGTTAAGTGGATAACAGCATGCCCTTTAAGGGATTTGAGCACACTCCAGAGCCGGGTTTCTATTTCTCAAGATGGCAGCCACGCGCTTGTCAAAAGACATATCTTGAATTTCGAAATATGATGTCTCTATGGGAGGGATATGACGGTTTGTAGATAGTTTCGCGCGCTTGCCTGGCTGATTCGACGGAAGATTACCTACCATTTCCCACTGCTCTGCATCAGATTATGACTGTGTCATCTGTGCTAAACTTACATAAAACAGATAAGATCAAAGCTGTGTACTTTTATTTTGCGCTTCATGACTGGAATCGTATTTTACAGGAAAATATGGAGGATAATTTGGGATGTTCCTCGAATGAAAACAAGTGTGACAGCTCTGCTTAAGAATTTCAGTTTCGCATTTGAAGTGATTTTCGAATTCCGCTTTATGGTTAGATTAGAGAATTTTCTGTACTGACTTTCAGTTTTATTTGTTTGGTGTGTGTGTGAAGGAATATCGAAATAAACAATTTTATATTTTCAACTCTATTTGCAGTGACTCTGTAAGAACACTAGCTACAATCGTAAATGCCATAGTTTCATCCCCATGAACAATTTTTTTAAAAATTCTAAAAGGTTGATTTGGTCTTAAAAGGCTTTTTTGATACTTTAAACAAATGTTCCATCTTTTACTAAGTGCTTGAAATTAAAATTTAATGCAAAACTTGAAATAAAAGTTTACAGTGAAAAAGCAAGCCTAACTTCGTTATTTGAACTTTATTATCTTAGGCAAAACTGATATTCTAAATGACTATGATTCGTATAAGCCAAGCTAATTATCAGATGAGCACATTTCAGTTTTAAAATTACATGGAGAGAAGGTTACATGGTTTTAGAGATGAAAAAATAATTAAATGGATCCGGTAAAAATAGTTACATAGATTAGAGCTTATTAAATTACAAACTAGCGTGCCAGTATTTATAACTTCTTAAATATAAAAAATTTTGAATTTTGTGTAACTTAATTGTGCCAAAATGTTAGGAGGACTACAATGGCTTTGTGTTAGAGTTTTTGCTATGAAATCGGAGGGTCGCGAGTTCGAGACCGATTCTCTAGAAAACTTTTTTTTAAAAATGACGCAATTTTGTATCTCAAAAAGGATTTTATTCCCTGAATTCTAAACGTTAAATGGAAAAAAAATACTAAAGAAAAGCAATAAAAAAATCTTAGCTTCTTTATCATTCCATTTCCAAGAATTCTCTTCTTGAGAATACTATATTTTATCCTCAACAAGTTCCAATAGTTTAGATTTTCTAATTATAGATATCAGATGCTTTCACTTTCTCGTTTCCTAAGTATAGAATTGTAATTGTCAAGAAATTAGACCACGAAATTCTTCATGTTCTTAACGACCCTGAGCCCGATAAAACTATTTTTAAATTATGTCTGTCTGTCAATAGGTGAACATGTTAGCGGAGAAACGCCACTAGCCAAACAGATGAAATTTGATAGGCGGTCTTTACACCAAATTTTAGATCTCTATCAAATTTTCGACCAGATTCGTCAATAGAAATTCTTCTTGGATGTCCTACCGTGTGCAAATGAATACGATGAAGCCACAACGAGCTAGCCAAATGAAGTGTGGCATATTGTTTGATCACTAGAAATTTCTATTAAAATTTGAACCAAATCCACTGAAGGTCGTCGGTTTGTCTACTCGTGATTATTTAAACACAATAGCTCAAGAATTCAGCAAACTATATGGATGAATTTTAGTATTTGATCTTCATGCCAAAAATTGCAAATATGCATAAGATTTACAGATGCCCTGCATATGTCCAGCATATTTACTGCCCATCATATATCCATGAATGTGTGATCGTGATGAATGGGAAGTGAGGCATCTTTTTGTATTCAAAGTGACCTTGGAGAACTTAGATAGCAACAAGACTGAGATCTTATAGATGATGTACAAGGTTCCCTTACTCGGGGTTAAGTATCTTCCTGGAAGATTGTCAAGAAAAACTGATCCACATTCATGTTTAGCTTGGAGGGAAATATCCAATAGCCACCATCATTGCAGTGAGCAATTCGTTGCTAAAGCGGAAATCGGTATATCAGTCTTTGAATAGTGCTGGTTAAGTGTCTTTCAATAATATCAAACGGAGCCCATTACATTGATCCTCCTATTCGTGTTCCTTCTGCATTCCATGCCTTAATCCACTAGGGCAACAATGGGATAAAGAGGAAACGTAATGAATGCGATTAATGTAATTAGAATATAGATACGGAATTTAAGCATTGATTTATTAAAAATCTATCCGAAATATGCAGGAATTCAAAAGAAGTTAAAATTCTCAAAATTTATAAATTGTTAAAAAAATAATTTCTCGTAATTCCGTAAACACTACTGCATGTTTCATGATTTTTTTAATGGTAATTTTTCATTATAACTAAATATTTTAAAAATTAAAACGTTCAGACGTGTGTAAACTCCAAAATAAAAAAATATGTCAAATTCAGTGAAAAAGGAGTTTCAAACCTGGCCGTCTTGTAGCAAAGTGCCTTCTAAATAATAGAGGGTTGAAAAGGTCACTCTTTCATCTGAATAAAAAAACTGGAATAACCAAATCACAAACGGAAAGAAAAGATTAAAATTTGAAAGATGTACTGAAATCGAAGTTCTTAGGCAACTGTATTGTGGTATCCATTATTCTGTCCTTGTCTCATTAAGTTCATTAGATAAAAAAATTGAATTCATTTAGAAGGAGGAATTTGCCATTTTAAATTATTGATAATATTTCCGTAGGTTGATTAATTTGGTTAAAAAAATTTAATGTAGTTTCTAATAACGTAGATAAATTAGTAACCAGAGAGCTCAACTTTTTTAAGACGGCCCTGAATATATATTATATAATAGATAATTCACCGCCATTTTATTATAATGGGAATGGTCAATTTTATTAAAGTGGGGCTTGCTAAAGTGGGTATGAAAGTTCACAGTTTTCAGTTTCGATTTTTTTGTTTGGAGTTTTGTTTTCATCTTTGCGCCTAGCGAATCCGTTGCTACTCCAGACAACCCTTTGTTATCCCACTTTTGTCAGGTCTCTTTTCCGCTTCTCACTTTAACTTTTTCAGTTTCCATTTTCTTCTAGTCAGTCATATCACTTTTGTCCATCTCTCAGGTGGCGCCAAAAGAGAACAGTAATAAACAGTTCTACAAATCTTTCACAGAACAACTTTTGATCTTATAATGTTTCTGAGAGTTATTTGTTATCAGTGCCTTACACCCTCTGGGCAGGCTGTGCCGGCGTGGGCAAATAAATAAAAAAAATTCAAACATTTGTTTGATGTCCAGTTTTCTTGCAACTGGAAAGTTTCGTTGGTAGATCCTCCATCGCATCTTTGATCGTGTAAAATTTCATTAAAATTTATTTGATTATAAAATACAGTATTATATACATAATGAAGGAATGTTTACAGATTTTTTTCTGTCGGTCATACTTTATTTTTACCGACTTTATGATCAGTTCAGTGTTGCAATTATTGACATCGAGTAGTACATACTGTTTATTTGTTATAATAAATTATCATTAAATATGCTTGAAAATTTTATTAATTTAATTAACACCTGTGCCCATTATTTTTTTATATATAAATTACTGTACTTAATAAATGGCAAACATTTATTTAAACAGTGATGGAATAATAATCAATAATGTGAGGATGTTTAATACCGCATTTATTTCACACTATATCATCTTCAGCGTGCTGAAAATAAATTTGCATTTCAAACATCACTAAAAAAGTTTTTTCCCTTTGTAGATGAACAGTTTTTTCACAATATTTGCTATTATAAATGGGAATAAACGCGTTTTACAAATTAAAAATATAATTTATTTGCTATCAGCAACAAAATACATTTATAGAACGAGTAAACAAAACAATTTCATTAAACTGCGACTTTACTTCAAAACGAAATTAAAGTTTTTCATATCTGAAAAACATTCCTTTTTCAAAACAAGTTATTTTCGGTAGCTCTGATATAATAATACAAAGAGTAACTCGTATATGCTCTCAAATTTTTTAATAAACTGTGTCTAATACCAACAAAATCATTTCTCTCAATAAAAAAAATGTTTTCTTTTTAATCAGATTACACAAGTACTTTTGGAATGAAAGAAAAAAAAAGGCATTGAATCCGAATGCCTTTGATTTGTATCCTCCACTTTTAAGTTGTTTTTCATTAAAAGTAACTGAAACATCTATTAAGAGTAAATATTTATTGAAAGCAACCTTTGAGCATTGCAGATGGTTTTTATGCACCGAACGGAAGTGAAAGAAGGGGAGGAGGGGGAGGGACCTTCGCGTTTCATTATTAGAATATCATTTTTTGTCTTTTTTTTCCCTCCTGTATTATTTACTCCAACCCGCACCATCAATTTTAATTTCGAAGCATTTAAAGGCCATGCTCATCTTTTGCCTATTGTTGAATACTCAAAAACCTTTTAACAATAGAATATCCGGAATTAGAAACCAAATGTTAGGAACAAAAAGAAAAAGCGGTAAAAAAAACCGAGAAAGATTTTTATTAAAAATATTTCGTTGTACTGAGTAATCCACCCGATCCTTTCAAAACAAACGTTGAAATTTCTTCGCTATCTCTGAAATAAATGTCTCACTCATATAATAAATGTAAAGGCAAAAAAACATAAAAAGAATTTTTTAAAGAGCTTTTAATACACAGAAGAGCAAATTCTATTGGAATGCATCTGTAAAAACCTAATATATAAATGACGTTTTCGAGTTCTTTGTATTAAAAATTGTAACTTTTTTTCAACTTTGAAAAAAGGAGAGAGGACGGTTTATTTATTTAACTTCCATTAAATAATAAGGTTGATGCTTTAAGGAAGGAAGGGGAAAGGATGACAGCATTGTGTTGGGGAGAAACGTTCCAACAAAAGGTTTGACTTCCACCAAAAACGATACCAGATTCTCCAAAGCTGAAACTACTAGATCTACGATTCTCTGAAAACGGATATGTTTTTTAACAGTCTATCTTTGAATTAGGAAAAAAATAATAATTCCAGCCCTTGTTGCAAACTTCTACTCTATTCAACTTTTCAGCCGGAACCGGAAATCAACCTCATCACTCAAAAGCGGGAATGCGCACCATTTTTGGTTATAAATAAAAACTGTACATTTTTCACGATTATCTATCCGAAAACCGTGCGAGCTACCTAACAGGCCGTGAAAAAGCATAATGATAAATTTGAAAATGTTGTTGATTCGTTTTCTGCAAAATTGTATTTGAAAGTTTTTGTCTGTTATTTTTTCTTTGAGTTAAAATAAGAAAGACAGATCGGTTAATTAAATTTTATCCTGCTTGTGGGCTGTATGTGTTTTTCCCCTTTTGCTCTAGTCCGAACCAGCACTTCCGCGTTGATAAGATGCGGTTGAACACCAGGACTTTTCCGAGCGGGGAAAACATCCGGGTACTTTATTAATCAAACACCGATAAGTTGTTTCAGGATAGTATGGAACTGAAATGTATCTCCGATTCGCTTTTTGATCTAGACATGTCATCTCATACTGAAGTTTTTACAAATGCAATGCGTTAAAAGACAGACTGAATTTATTAAATTGTTGCGTTTGAATGGCGTGAGCTTAAAAGATAATACATTGTGTTGAAAAGATGGACAAAAATAGCATAAAGGAATCTAAACGCGTTTTTGATAGATTTCTAAAAACGTTATTGAAATTTAATGGAGATTTTAACTTAATATATGTTTTATAGATGAATCAGTTGGTGAAAAACATTGCTAAAATATATAATGAACTTCTTCCTGTTTCAACAAATAATTCCCGGTTTAGCGCTGGATAACAAAGCTTGACTGAGTTAGCTAACATTCATCATAAACATTTTAATTTTAATTCAGCAATAATATGCTGGCAATACTGAGGATAAAAGATATGTTGCCTACAAATAAAAAGATTTAAAATACCAAAGGAAATGGGAGCCAGTGGGGCAAGGTGGCAGCTCAAGGATCAAGTACTGTCCTACCGCCAGGAGAAAAATCCTGAGCAGGGTTGCCTCAAATGGACGAGTCGAATAAAGGAGGGATACGGATGTAAAATCAACCGCAACATTTGGCAAACTAAATGCACTTCCGTTAGGCGAGTAGTTCGTTTTCCAACGAAGAACAAAGAGAAAAGAGACTTCCGCTGGTTCTATCTACGCTAAATGAAATAAAGCCCTTTCCTTCACCCCCAAAATGCAGTGGAATATCCCGTTTCCATAACGACCACCACCGGCATGTCTGCTTTCTAGGGTTTATATCGTGGCAGTAGGACAGTACTTGAAACTCGATTCCATCGTTTATCCACCGTGTACATGAGTCTTTTATACCCATCCGACAGGGAGCCGCCCTGGCTCCGAGTTCGGGGTATGCTGTGGTGTTATATTATGGGTCTTTTATACATGGACCGTTCCTCGTTCAATTGAAGTTTGTAGAGGGGGCACCGCTTCAGGTACCGTCATCATCCTCCGAACATGGTTCAAAATTTCGACGTCTGTACTAAAATATATTTCTTTAATCTTTAAAATGAGCATTAACTAAACTGAACTGGCAAATGAAATGCATTAGAAACAAAACTGATGTAAAAAATATTGACAAATTTGAAATATTTTAAATGTCTGATTACGAAACTGTTACAAAAACCATATTCTGAGTTTTGTAGCATCTTGTTACGAGACGGGTTACTTTCTACTTAGTCGTCTACGAAGTACACAGAGCGAAAGTATTGCAAACTTCAAAGATTTTGAGCTGAAAATTCTGAGGAATATCCACTCAAGATAACTCAAAAATGAAACGAGTTAGATGGATGAAATTTAGTATTTCGGTCTTTATGCGAACATTGTAGATTTTTATCAAACTTTGAACGATATCCTTGGACAGGAAGTCTGTACTGTAAAAGTACAAGACTAAATCCGTCAAAAATAGGGTGTCTGTTTGTGTGTGTGTTGGTAAGCGTGTGAACGCAATAACTCAAAAACACAACTAGTTAGGTGAATGAAATTTGGTATGTTAGCATGATTTACTTAGCAATACATATAGGAGAAATTCGGGAAAGATGGCGACTTTAAGTGTTGGGGATTTTTCCTGACTTCAGTATTCGTTGTTGGAGGATTGTTGTTTCGGCAAAATCTTCTTCATCTCTTTATTTTAAAGTGATATTTTTTTTTCAAATTTGAGACCCCAAACTTTCATTTTAGGGGGGGGAAAGTCATTTTCGTCATCTTATTCGACTGTACGGGTAAGATTACGAACGGTGTCGGGTAAGATGACGAACCGAGATAACAATTTAATTCAACATCCATACGCTATCAGAAAACCATTTAAAACTGTTGAAATCACATCTTCATCATAGCAAATTACTCATAAAAGAAAACAAACATAATCGAACTAAAGTAACAACACAAAACAAATGAAATATTATCAATCGAAATTTGAGATTCAAATCTTAAGAAAGGAAATCAATTTCGAAAATCGCATCTACATGTGCTTGAATTTTGTCCCAGTTAGTGGAATGGGACCAGAGCTTGCACATAAAACATTGGAATCCCAATTCTGTTTATTCTTGCACACTGCAAATGATGCATTCTTCATTATCGAGGTCCTCTGGGTACAGATTGTCATAATCGTCAACATAAGTAAATTCAAATGAATGAATTGAGTCTTCAGACTCAAAAGATTAGAATTGAGGTGTCGCTTAGCTACCTTCTTCTTTTTTGTCGAGTTGTAAGCAGGTTTATTGCTTTTAGTTTTATTAACTTCAGCCTTCTTCAGCTGTCACAGCTTTCGTTTATATTCTTTTTCCTCTATCTCCTTTTTTCAATGAGATGCTGATTTTTCACTAGAGTGCCAGTGAGTTGCAGGAAGGATAAGTGGCAGTCAGGTAGCACGACGAGCTTATAAATTAACGTCATCTTACCCTCCACCTAATTCGTCCTCTTACCTGACTTCGCCTTTTTATTTCAAAAAAAAAACATCGAAGGATATCAACTTATAGGAAAAATTTAAATAATGCATTATTGAAAACGTTTTGATTAGCTCTTCATGAATATCAAATGTATAAATCAAAAATATTTACTCAGTGAACTCTATCCGTTACCAAGCAACAACCAAAAGTTGAGTAGGAACAACTCAAAAACACGTTACCGCGTACTGTGAATCACACTAATAACGGGGTGGAATCTTTTGGTAGGATACGGATAACTGGTCGCTATAGGTCTTATGATGTAGAATCGGAGCATTTATCTTGGGAAATTTTCGAGAAAAATCCAATTCGTCGTCTTACCCGACTTTAACTTATACCATTTTATTTAACGTAAGTAGTGCAGAACAGAAGAAAACAGCGAATTTCCGCCATTATTAGTTCTTTCGAGGAGTCAAATAGCAGTGAAAATGTGTACAATAATAGACAAAAACCAGTCATCAGAAGAGTGCACTTTCAATTTAAAAGAATTTTCACTTAAAATTCGCGAACCTAATTTCAGAAATTTAAATGAAATCTTAGTTTTTTCAATTTACTCATATTTAGAATGAACTAATACTGCTCTCTGGTTTTAAAAAGGTCTTTCTTCGCTCAAAAAATAATCATCAATGTTTAAGTTACTCTATAATATTTTTGACTTAAACACGACATAAAATGCTTACAAAATTATTATACTTTCTATTTTCCTATACAAGTCAAGAGAAATTTTATAAAAAGACAATCATTTAAAAATAATTTTTCCCCCTCATAATTTTCAAGTTCAACTTTTCAAAGTTTTAACAATAATTGATCCGCTCATCAATTCCCAAAAGTTCTGGGGACACGTCATATTCCCTTCCAAATGAGCGACACTTAATTTGCGAATTCCATCCAGTCTCCGGTAACGAACCTTCAAGCACCCCCACACCACCCATCTTCTGACCAAGTTAACTGTCCCCTACTCATTAATTCGCATCATTATTTATGTGGAACCACCATTTTTTCTCAACTCCTCCTTTTACCTCGGAGCATGTCTATCAGCAAGCCAAGATTAACTCTCGCTCCTTTGCTATCCTTTTTAATCTCTAATTGCAAGGAAACCTCAGTTTGGTTATAAGAATTATGCAGCAGCCAAGCTCTCTCCAAAAGAAGTACCCCACATTCCACCGCTAAATTACAGGCAGGAAAGGGGACGGAGGGGGGCTACCATTAATTGGGGGTGGGTCCAAGCCCCCATCTATCTCTGATGGATAGCTCCCTGGGATCACATGCGGGACGACGGGACGCTAGATTTAGTGTCCCAGAGAGCTCCTAACACTGATCCGTCCCGGTCTGCGAGATAACCCGGGCTCCTCGGTTTTCGGCGAATGCAGCCTTTATTAACTGACTGGTAAATGGTAACAGCTTGGTGTGCGTGTGTGTGTGCGTGCCTGTGTTTATAGGGGTTGTCGTTCTTTAGTTAAGTACCGGGTTGTTTGTCAGAAAAGGGATCCATGCTAATTACGCGGCTCCGATATATGAGGGGGTATTTAAGGGAGGTAGGGGGAGGATTTGCAAATTGCGCCTTCGAATGCCAGAAAGAAGTGGGATGCGTTTCTGTGCACCAGTGGTCTGATTATTTGTTTGGGTCTTAGATGGTGAGTTGGTGTGAAGTGGTTGTACTTACTGTCCAAGAGGTTTTCAATAGTCTGAATTAGGTTTTGATTGGCATATCTCCTTGTTATCTGCGTTGACAACAATGGTTTCCATCGTTCAGTAAAGTTATGACAGCGTATTAGTTTTTATAGAAAGTATTTTCAGATAAATACCATTTATAAACGAAGAGTAAAAATCTTAATGCTATTATAAATGCATCCATGATTTTTTTTTTCACTAAGTTGCATTTCATCTAGAAATAATATACAATCTAGCTGCCAATTTTGGACTTCATACATATTTATAGAAACAACTATTATTCCAAACATACAGAAAAATTTTCAAATTTTAACATGATTAGTAAGATATTTGAATATTTTTGTCGTTGTCCCATTTTAAATAAAGGACTATTGGTGCGTCCTAGAGGACGGTACCAGCACCGGCTCCCCACTTTCTAGACTTTCCTGTACCAAAACCCGTCCCCGCCAAGCACACATACACACATCAGAGCTTGGTGAAAACGGTATTCGAACCCTTTATTCTCAAACACAAAACCCTGTTCCGTTATAACAGCATCATTTCATGCTCACATAGCACATATGTCAAGAACTCCGCGCTGAAATATAATCCAGTGATTTTTATGAAGGAGGAATAGAAATGACAATATATACAACACAAGGCAACGTGGAGTTAGATGGTGAGCGCGGTGACGTTTACCATGTGATTATAACGTCACGTGAATTGTTCTCTCTGTTAGGTTAAGAAATCCTGCCCTTTTAAAGTGATATGTCTTACAGTATGTTTAAGCGAATTATTTTCTTAATTTGCAGGTGAAGTGTGTTCATCAAATGTCAAAAGCAGTACTCTCGAAAAATTATTGACATGACTGCATTATATCCCTGCGACAACAACGTAATTTATTTCCAATGACCAGATTTTCCTCCATATGTGAAAACAGTAGACAATGGAAATATAAGAGGAAAGAAGAAGAAAATTAAAATGAAATGAAATTCATAACCATATCCGAAAAATTATTTAAAAATTATTCTAATGCAGGAATTGTTAAACTACGCCTCGTGAACATATGATCAGAAAATACTTCTATCATATTTTGTAATAATATAATGCAAAAATTATTCGAAAATTCATTTTACCATAACTAAATATTTCAATTAAATGTATTAAATATTTGTACTAATTAAAACTATTTGCCTTTGTCAAATCTTTCATATGTGTGCATGTTTTTCTCTCTCCCATATGTACAAACTAGTGGACAGGAAATAAAATTTTGAACGAAAATGTGCTCAACAATTTTATTTTTTATGGCTACACACACACACAAGTGTGAAAAAAATCCGGAAAGTCTTGCCGTAATATCATTTTCTCATTTTGAAATTTATTATTCAATTTTAACTATCTGAAACGTCTTGCCTCTTAAAAAAAGAGGGGAGGGAGAGAAAGGTGAAGTTTTCATCTCATTTCTTTTAAAAACTGCTGGTGCTTCAATAAGAATCTTTAAAATTTTAAGCAATATCTTTTTTCTACCGCTAGTGGAAAAAAACCAGGGACGTGTGTAAATTACGACATAAAACCCCATGACAAAAAAAATCGCTTTCAAAGTTTTTTTTGTAGCTTAGCAATTCAAAATTAAAAAGTGGACCCCATTTAAGGCCTAATAAAAACTATTATGAAAACTTCCCCGCCTCTGGTTCGGGCAAGAAACAATATTAAAAAACCGTGGCCCAACCAACCCCTATCTTTATTCTGTTTAGAACGAAATTGCAGCTCTTGATTCAAGGAAATTGGTGATAATGCATCCATGACACTTTATTTTTAATTTGAGGCAAGTGCATCCCCGGTCTTTTCGCAATAACCTCTCACCCATAAACCACTAGGCGAGGGTGTAAAAAAGTCAAACTAACCTTTTACCCGCCCGAGACTGAAATTTAAGACATAATATCCAGAAGGCCGAAGAAAAAACAATTACGTAGCTGCGTTATAGTGTTCAAATTCCTCAGCTATTTTGTTATCAGGCTACATGACTACATACAGTGCATGTTAAGCAATTTCAGAAGAGTAGTGATGCAAAGAGGTGAAAAAACTGCTATTCTGGAAAATCTTGCAGAGGAGTTGAAACCTTCTAGAAGCTAATAGTACTATCGAATCTTTATTAAACATTAATTATCTGATAGGAAATTAGGAATTTTTGCTGAAACTAAGTCTATGATGCAGTCATGCTTTACTGTTCTATTTGTTATAGTTTTATAAAACGAGAAATCAAATTTATAATGTGTTCCACTTTTTGTTACATAAAAAATATCTGTGGAAACCATATAATAAATACTCAGTAACTCGCGTGCACTTTATAGAAATACATGTAAGTAAAAAGGATTTCGATCGACAAGATACATATATAATACATTATGTTACTCTTATGGTTAAAGATAATTTTCTTCATTATACTGAGTATGAATGTAGTCAGAAGATTATTGCTATTAACAATATTTTTTTAACGAACATAATTGCTTTCAGGCATAAATACTTTACCTACATCTCGTAAAAATTAGGTTGTGATTGAATCTATGACAAGTAGTAAATACTTAAGTTTACACTAATTAAAATTACACTACTACAAGTAATTAATACTTAATTTTTTACTTGTAAAACATTTGCAGGTGGGAATTGTATTCAAAATTTTAAAATTGTAAAATGGTGCTAATAACGAAATTTACAAAAAAATATATGCATATGGCTATTGAGATAGCAAATAATAAATAAAAGTCTTATTTGAAATTAACTAGTCCATCAACTCTTCTTCAAACATTCTTCTGAAATCGACTATTCTTCAAGGGTATTAATTGTTCGCGTGCACTTTATAGAAACACAGTAAGTAAAAAGGATTTTGATTGACAAGATCATATATAATATATTATGTTACTCTTATGGTTTCCATAGTACGCCTTCAAATTTGGCTTGAAAAACTTGAAGTATTTATTAATTACATCAAATTGCATTTGAAAATATATTATTATTTTACGCTTCCTTCACTTTAACAATATTTAAGATTTGAAAATAGAAATTTTTATAAAGATCATAATAAAAAAATCCGCTCTTCTAACTTTGGAGAACTCTTTTTTTTAATTTTATTTTAGGATTTTTCATCTTCTGAAACAAGGTATTTGAATGATCAGTTGACCCAGGTTATTAATTTTTTACATTCCTAACTTTTCCATAACAACAAATATTTGCGAAAACCACGATTTTTTTACATCTGGCATTTTTCTTGTTATTATTCATTTATATGCCTCCCTTTATTCATTATATCAAAATCGACCACATAATAACATTTATATCTTTCTTGTCAAAGTGTAAATTGCATAGAATTTTAGTTCAATAATAAAACTGAATGAATATTTAGTTAGAGAATTTATTTAAATCTCACATAAAAAATGTTTCTATTGAGAAAATGTGTTTATATTTTGAATATCATTAAAAGATTCGATATGTTTACATATCAAAAAATAACTATTTATAACAAATATAAAAAAATTATTATTTTAACACATAATGGATAATATCATTAAATGCAGAAATTAGATCAGAAGATTTAATAAATAGATTATATTTTCTAATCATTCATTCGTGTTTAATTATTTGTAGATACTTTTCTTTCTTAAATAAAATTTTCAGTATAGATAAAGATATTTTATAAAAAAGAATTTCGTGTTTAAAAAATATTTCTTCCCTTACATTTACATAATTTTATGAGGAATAATACTCATTAATCTTTTGAAATATCATTTGTTATTAAATTCAAGATTTTTCTAAAGTATGCAGTCCGAAATCCTAGAGAAATATAATTCTATAGAAATCTCTTATTGAATTCTATATATTTTTGAAGTTAAAATGCCAGATTCTTTTAAATGAAATTCCTTATGACAAAAAAACTTCTTATAACTAATAATTTACCGTTTTATTCATAATTTACTTTGCAGGGTTCGATTAACAATTAAACAGTATTAAAAACGCATTAAGATCAGTTTCTTAATAACAGAGTTTGGGGGAAAAAAACTATTAAGAATAATTAAGTTTCAAGAAAATCGTTAAATAGATTGAAGTTAGTTGAACTGAGTAGAGGTTAGTTAGTAGAAGTTAGTAAGACTTCTTAAATAATTCCTCAGAAGAAGACTTAAATAATTCCTCAGTTCCATAGCATCAAGTAGAAAATATTTTTCAGGGAACCAAATGTTCAAATATAAATGGATAATTTTTTTATGTATATAAATTAGTTCAATATAATTTTTTTAGTATAAATAAATAGAAAAATTAATCAATAATTTATGATAAATAAAAATGAATTTAGTATTTTTCTTGAGAATATATTGAATAATTTGATTTACGTCTGGTTTTCGATAATTCCACTATTCCAAACTTTATGCACGTGACCTGATGGTCGGGACATACTGCTTAAAAGGCCAGTATAGAGCAATGAAAGCAATTCAAAGATCTTCTAAAAAGAAGCTATAAATTTCCGTTAACTGAAAAAGTTCAAGAAAAATACCGTAAATAATACAAACGATGGCTTACAGAGAAGTTTAACCCCTTAACTTATTTCTTTTCCCCACTATCTAATTAGATGACACCTTCTATTTTGGGAATGCTTTGTCATTTTGATTCAATTCAGAACCCAATGGGCAGATCAATGATGTTTATGAATATCACGTAATTTTAGAATAAGACGTATCGAATTATAACGTCTGTGAATGGCTTTGTTTTAGTTTATAAATTTAAAATTGAGATAATCCAATTCACGTATAGCGTACGGACAAACCAGTTAACGATTTAAAGGATAACATTTAAAAATTAATGCAGAATAAAATGTCAGCAAATGCGTCAGTATAACCATTTAATATAAAAGATCTTACTCCATAGATTGCGGTTCCAAGTAGGGATATGCATATTTTTAAAGGTCGTGAAAATTTTGACTGCACTTGCTTTTAAGAAATGCTTCTAACGTTTAAGTCAAAAAGCTTTACATAATATTCAGTGAACATTATGGATAAACTGGTTAGTATCTGTTAGATTTATCTATTTTATCGATATAAGATATCTAAATTAATTTTTATAATCTTCACAAATATTGGACATATTTAGATTTTTGATAGCTTGTATATATACTCATTAATATTTGAATATTTTGCTTTATGTATATATTAGTCTAATTTTCATATTATAATATTTAATAACTGTTACATTTCTGTCGTAATTTAAATGTGGTTCGCTTCTAGGAGAGTCGAAACTTTCTGTTAAAATGTAATCAGAAAATTCATTCTTTCATTGTAAAATTTTGTTGAGGTCATTAATATGCAATCCTTAGGAAACCATTTCTTTTGTTTATATTATCTCTTTTGAAAGATACGTTGATTACGCCAGCTAGAAATTTTCTTGCTTATTTCTCTGCAATACTTTCAGCGGTAATAGATTTTAACAATATTAAAATTTTTACCACAATCATATGCTGTGGCTCTGTAATGCCACGTAAAAAATATCCCAAAAATTACCATAAAAATTGAGCTGTGAAATTTGCCTACCTAAAGCAACGAAATTTTTTAAAGCAAAATTTATGAAATTAAATGTAGAATACTTAGAAGGAGTTCCAATCCATCTACTTCTTAACTTCAGTCCATTAAAAGTTGATAATCATCCTTTAGATGATATTGGCTGATTTAGGTTTCAAACTAGAAAAACTGGTTGAGACTGATAAAACTATATTGGTTTCAAATTGAGGTTTATTGAATTTCGAATGTATTTTCTTTCCCCAATGAAGAGATGTTTGATTTCAAAGGAAATTCTTATTGGGAATATTTGCATATTTATTGAAATCAAGCAAATAGTAGCGATCACTATCTGCTCAAAGACCAGATTTGATTTCTTTTTTATCAATTTTTTCATACATTTGAACGCCAATTAATTATTTTTTAACATTTTATTTGTATTATTTTTCAGGGAAGTGTAATTTATTCATAAAAATGAATTATTAGTTTATTAACTTTCAGTTTCAAATTCTAATAAAAATCTGATAATAGCAGTCTGAATATACACAAAAATGTATGCAAACCAAATATATAATTATAGAAGCCAGAATTCATCAATTTATTTGTGTTTATTCTCCCAAAAATTAAAGTATTTTCTTCTTATTTAAACTAATGTTTCATAAAACTAAACATTTCTCATTGTAAATACTAATCAATATCCAATTTCTATGATCAAATTAATAATAAGACTTATACCATTCTGCATTATGTCTTGTTGTAACTAGTTATTTATTAATAATGTAATACACACTTAATTATTTTATTTTGTATTACATTATTAAAAGTAATACAAACTTAATAGGAATTAATTTTCTAATAAGTAATATTAAGAAATTAAACGGAAGCAAATTTAAAATGTTTATGCTTTTTTTATATATGTAGCATTACGCTTATTTATTCTTACCTCAGCTTTTGCGAAATATTAATTTAATGTCTGACAATTTTTTGTGATACGAATTTGAGGTCGATTTATTAATGAAATAGAATTATTTTCCAGTAATTATCATATTTTAAAAATGATTTAGTGAGAGTTTAATTTTTTACTTTCACAAATTATTTTCTATTTGGCAAAAAACTGATCATACTTTCAGTTATGAATTCTTCAAAATTAATTGATTGATTTAAAAAAATTCATTATATACTCTCGAAATATAGCTTAGCTATTTTTCATATTTTATTTAGTTTTCTCAATCCCTTTGCCTTTAAATATTCCATTTCACTAGCTTTATTATTACCTTTCGATTAGCTTCTATGAAGGAATTTTTTTACGTTTTTTAATGCTTTCTGGATGAAAAACTAAAGCAGAACATCCAAAAGAAGAAAAGATAATATTTTGATTTACATTGCGATGTGTTTCTTCTTTCAATTCGCGAATGAAGATTTCCCGGCGCGAAAAGAATCTAAGGGGGAAAAGTACTTTTACGGTATTTACATAACGTCACAAAAATTACGTCGAATAATAATGGCATATATGTTCAATTTTAATTATGCAAAATCGAGTGAAAATGGCTACCAATTTCCATTCTTTTGATTAGTCTTGTTCCTAAAGACATGAAATCTGACAATGATACGAATATCTAAGTCAAGCAATTAAGACACGAGGCGAAATTTTCATACCACATGAATTTCCAAATTTTAATTTAATGTTGATGTTTCTCAGAATGCCTGCAGCTAAATATTTTTAATTACGCATACGCAAATATCACTTTTGAAAAAACACAAATGATATTACTTGATTCAGGACCAAACTGAAAATTCATTCCTTTTCTCGTTCCGAAAGTTCAAAGGAATTCAACATTTCTTATAAAAATGAACGTTTACCTACAAACTAAAATACATCATATTATTGTTTCAAAGTTGTATTTAAAATGACAGGATATTTTTTGAAATTAAATGCAAATTTGAGGTACACGATATTTATTAAACTTATATTTCTTAACAAGCAAACAGAAAAGATCACGTTAAGAAATTAACATGTAATAGTAAATGCAAAATAGTTTTTATGCCGTAAAATTTCATTACAGCTTGTTCAATTCGATGACGGAAATTCGACATAAATTTTCAAATAATGCGCAAGATTGTATATAAATATTTAATTAAGTAAATATGACTCTTACAGCACAACTATATTAACCACTTCAGCAAAGGGCGCGTTTTACATTGTTGTATTTTGTATCATGTTCAAATTTGGATGGCAGCAGTCTTTGCTTAATCATGTGTCGAATTATTAATAAAATCGATGGAACATTTGAAAGCCTTCTTTCCACAAAAGAGAATTTGGAGAAACTAAAGGATGTGTACCGATTTTCGCAATTGCTCTTATTACACAAAACTTATTATGTGTTAAATAAAAATTTCAAATATTCATAACATTATCATCTAGTATTTGATATTTTCATTACTTAAAGTTTTATAATTTAAACAAATTGCGAAATTAACCATAAATTTTAAGTCAGAACATCGTGAACCACATGTATGAAGCAGTTTAAAGGCATATAATGCATTTTTTGACACGGTAGACATTATTTTTTACAATTGAATATGTTAAGAACAAATAGAAATATGTATATATGCTAATAACAAAAGAATAAGGCTGCTGTATAAGCTGAAATTTCATTTCTAATTTATCCATTCAAAAGTCAACAAAAAAATTCGATTTTTAATCAATCTAACTAACTGAATTAAAATCATCCATTTTACTAATAATAAAGGCGGATCTGTGTCTCCCTACTGGCGTTCTACAGGAAAGCCAATTTGTACAAACATACTTTGGAGGGTTTAAATGTGCGCCTAGCAGCGAAACTCTTCTTTTTCCTACTTTTTTTTGAAATTTTCATTCGAATTTTATTAATTAAATTTTTTTTAAATATTTGTCGTTTTACCGTGATACCTTTCAAAAATAATATGGAGTAAAAAATGTTTTCTGCCCATTTTAAAATTCAAAAAATTATCTTTTCAATTATACCAATTTAGCTGTCCTGCAGTTTTCTCATAAATTCAATAAAATATTATACGGATTCTTTCATATGATATGCAACAGTATTTTTCTCGTTGCAATGAAATTCAACCTAATTTCAGTGTTTCATAGTGTCGTTTAATCATATTATTTCTTCCGCTGTTAAAATTATTAACAAATTTTGCCTTTGTCGTATTAACTACATTGACCCCAAAGTTGATTTTTGGTTTCCAGCAGTTGAATACTTCCTACACTTTAAAATTTATATTTCAACTTAAGTTTAATGAATGAAGATATTTTTTATTTTGATTGAAAAGTTTTCTCAGTGAAATATTTTTTCACTCGAGATTCAAATTATTACTTTTTATTATGTGATTGTGAGCATTCACTTTTTGCTTCGCTACCTAATAATGTATTTTAGTGTCATTCTAACTTCAAAATTTTTATAATTTTGGGGTTCTTTTTCTTGTAGACATTATAACAAAGAAATCATGAGAAAAAATTTTTACTATTCACAAAATGTTTGGGAAATTCTGACGTTTGGCTCTTTTTTTAATGATTTTTTTAAATATCTTTCTTGATAGTATTTTCGAAAATTCAGTCTAATTTTCAGGTTATTTTATTTTGCTTTTCAAAGCATCAATCTATTTTTTCATGCCATGATACTGCAAATATTTAGTAACTTTTCTAAACTTCTTATTTCTTTTGCTGTAAAATTCAGCCATGCGTAGATATTTTCTTCAAAATAATTATTAAGATGTGTTTTTTATGACACCTGCTTAGAAATAGATAAATCATTTTCGCATAAATTTCGATTTTCACTAAATTGATATTTTTTAATATTTTTGAATAATAAAGGGGAAATTTTAAATAGCTTTGCATTCCTTATTAATAAATTAACAAACTGATTAAACTGAAAATCCAATATTCCTTATGAAAAGGCAGGTCGTCAGAGATGGCTAGTTATAACAGTAAATCCAAAATTCTTTATAGATATTTACAGTTATTTCGTACGATAGTAGGCATTACTGTATAAACAGCATGCTATGATGGCATTTTAGATAAAGAATAAGGGGAAAATGTAACAGATTATACCAACATAAAAGTGATATCAATTATTTTTTAGAGCTTCAAATTACGCGAATTTAAGGTTACAGAATTTAAGAGTTATAAGATTAAAAAGACACGAAATTAAACTTCAAAAAATCTTCGAAACTGATATAGGTTTATAGACTGTATAAGGGTTTATAAATTGTATTGCCGAAAACACATGAAGGGATAATAACAGGATGATACTTGATATTTAAGAAAAACACACGCCATATTGATTTTAGAGATCTTATAAATAATGAAATAAAGATTCAATTATTTTCTGTCTTTGTCCTTATAACCCTTTCTCCCAGCTACAGAGAGATTCGGAAACTGGTTGTTTTCAACTGCATTTTGAACCAGAAATTCATCACTAATTTGTTTGATGCATACATTTCCTTCTCTCCCAGTACTCATGAAACAACCTTAAGGCACACAAAGCTGTCTGAAATTGAGATAAAGAAGGTTCTGAAATAGTTTGAACCGATTATTTTTAATTTCTGTTAGCTTGATATAGTATTGGAAGTCCAACCTAAATTGCAAAATGCAACTAATGATCAAAGAGTTAAAAAAAAATTCAGTTTAGATGTTTTCAGTTTTGAGCGAGAAAATTTAACTACTTCGAGCTTAAAATCGGAAGAAAAAATGTTCACTATTCTTTTAATATAAATTCCATTTATTTTTGCAGAAGTGTTTATTAAATAGGTAACTAATTTAATAAATTTGTTCCATAAAAGTTTTAAAACGCTATGAATAATTGATGTGATTTCAGAGGTAGGTATATCAAATCGTTAAATCATTCGACAGTCATCCTTTATATAATTCAAAAAGCAATTGAGGTTTCATTTTTTCTCCATTGTTTGTATGTCCACGAGAATCTAAAAAAATTCTTTCTTCTCATTTTTATTTATTTCGAATTTTTTTTTATACTTTTTATTAACTACTTTGAGACATTTCAACTTTTTCTTGCAAATTTTTTCAAAAGGTGATTTTTATAGATAGGAACACTAAATCAATGGGTCATTCAAATAAGTTAGATGAATATCCCGTTTTGAAGCTACGCAAGTCCTGTTCTTCGACCAACCTCGCAATTTTGAACCTTGATCAAGTGACAAGGACAGCAGCTAAGATGGCAAATTCCTATCCAAACTTCCACACTAGCAGGAAGCCATTTCATTCCAGAATATAGATGATCGTTCAGTCAAGATCACTCTTTAAGTTTGAAATAAAAAGAGAAATTTCATATTTTCCCCCTGTTGCATTAAAAACCCCAAAAATTTCTTTACTCATCTCATGTTGTAATTTTTAATGCTTTCTATGAGCTTCTTAATGTTGGTCTGAAACATTTCTATAATTATTTTTAAAAAGACTATTTTGTTTCCATGATTCCTTTGTGATTTAGTCAAAATCACACTTTAATTTTGAAATTAAAAAGTTTCATTTTTCCATAATACTCTGTGAATGACCAAAAAGTTGCGTTGGCCTGCTTTTACTAACCATAATATGTTGTGACATACTTTTGCTTCTTAAATGTGTTTTTTTTTAAATTCCATTAACAGTTTATGCGGTTTCATTGGATGAAATATGAAATCAACACAGTCCACTAATAAAATAATGTAAGTTTCAAAGGAAAAACTTTCACTTCCACCAGTCACTCCGAAGGAAAGCAGATAAAGGAGATGGAAAAAAAGCCCTTATTAGTCAGCAAAGTTTCCCATTTCTTTTGCATAGACTTAATCCATTTTTGAGCCTACCATCTTCAAGCGTGATTGGATGAAAATAAAAAGACGCATAATAAAAAAGGCCGGAGTCTAAAGCAATAAAGTAAGTTAAAGAAACGGCGTCCTGGAATAAGATCTGGGAACCACTTCCTGCACCTTTTGTTTTTTATGTCTTTTAAGACGTCTCTGTTATTATATCGCTGCTCGGCGGGCGCGACAATTCTGGATGGAAAAGGTGTAAATGAGAACAAAGTTGCCCGGGCCCGTAACTCACGAGGAAAATGCAAATGAATGTGAACCATATCCCTTTCGGTGGATCATATCCTACCCAGGAGTTGGCGCGTTAAGTACCAAGAGCGCTGGCAATTTAAGGTTGGTGGATATAACCCGTATCCCCCGTTCATAAATAAGTAGCTGCCTGCCTCGGCCACATCCACATACCGAGCGTAATGTTGAAATATCTGTCACCGAAAGCGGTGAAATACTTTCGCTATTAAAGCAAGCAACGGCAATGAGTTTCCATCACACTGTATATAGTATAGAATATCTTCCTACTCCCTCCTCTCTCTCTCTCTAACTCTCTTTCACTCTCTTCTCCCCCTCTCCACCTTTGCCATCAGTATCCCTAGTTGGAACATTTTTCAAAAGCGTTTTCAGCGGGTCGCTCAGGAAAGTTATGCAGAAACACGTAAAAAGGCTTTACCGCTGTTTGGCCAGCACTCTTTAAAACTATGTTATTTGATTAGAAATTTATTTATGAATTGCAGTTGACACTTTAAAGACATCATAAAAAGAAAAGCGCCCGCCGACTCGCGATCTAATCCTTGGGATTCTTCGACAATAAGTTCGTTCGTTCCATCCGATCTCTTCCTTTTCTTCAACCCCCCTCCCTTCCTCCACCATCGTCGTTCGTTTTCGATATCTTCTTTTTGCGAAAACTCCTCAGTTTCCACCTTTCATCTTGACAAAGTGCCGGTCACGTGACGTCTGATGTATGAGTTTGCCGTCTTCGCTCAACAGAGGACGCCACTGTCGAAAGAATTGCAGCCGTAATCCTCTGGTGAGTCGTAGAACTGTCAAATGCTAGGGAGTGATATGCATATTTGAAAGAGGGTTGTTGCTTCCAGGCAAATTTTTGCCCCTTTTTTGCCGCTTTTCCTGCTTATTTTTTATTTTTATGAATGAATGAACTTAATGATTCTGGGAGTTTGATTTTCTTCCACTTTTTTTTTTTTCCCGCAGAGTTGAAATCGGTATTTCAATTTATATGATTCTAAACAGATATTTAGAATCATCCGAACTGAAACACTGCTGAGAGAACAAATCTTGCCAGATTTCTTATAGAAGCAGGAGGATCATAAAATTTGTCAAAGTTGTGCGGCGAAAATTTGTTCACCACAAATCATATTAATTTTGTATTTGTTTGCCTTTGGCGTACGAAAGTTATTTTATCAGAATTATTGGTAAATATCACTTCCTGTTCAGTAAGTATAAGAAACACTTGAAATTTTCTTACTGGAGAATATATCAAATTAGGAACAGAGCTTCAACAACTTTAATTACGCTTACGTCCTGTTTTGTGCCTAAACGACGGTCTTTAAGGATGAACCATAATTTTGAACTTCGGTTAGTTGAGGAGGACAATCGTTAACACGTTTTGCACCCAAATCTCTAAAATTCTACACCACACCAACTTGGGGGATGTTTCAAAAACGTGTACTAGGCCTACGTATATGGAGGATCTTTAATAGAAGTGCAAGATGGCGAGACTGTTCTACCGGTCACCGCAACCATACAAAATATTTAAAAAAAATCGTCCTTCTGAAAACAATAAAGCAAAAATTTAGAATTATATGAAGAAAACCACAATTTGCTAATTATAATTTCTAGTAAGGTAATTGAGTGATGTTTTCTCAAACTCAAGCTGAGAAAATTGGTTTCCATAGAAAGATATTTTCCTGAGATAGTGATAAATGATAATCATGGGCTGATTGTTTAATGAATGCGGTTAAGAAATTTTAATATTTGATGAGCCTCAGGCAAATGCTAGAACTTTCAATGCCAGCGAGTGATATGCCTACTTCAAGGAAGATTGTTGCTTCAGGACAAATTTCGTTGCAGTCTTATAAAAAAAATAAAGGAGCATAATTATTATGAGGATTTGATTATTCTAATTTTTCATCGTTATGTTCGCTTTCAATCAGGAGAGAAAGGATTCCTCTATTTTCACAAGAAAGAAATCTTTTGGTAGATTTTTTGAAGACGCCGAATGATCATAAAATAGACACTTTTTTTATTTTATTAAAGTTTTTATTACAAGTCATATTGAAATTAAATTTGGTTAATATTTGTCGCTTGGGAATTTTTATGTTTTATTTTAATAGGAACTTAATTCAAATGAATTTGTAATTTTTACATCCTTAGTAAGAATTTTGTTGCAAATATAAAAGGAGTATAAAAGCAAATACTATATTCATATTACCAAATAATAAACATTTACATTTTTAAGGAAAATAAACCTTTAACGGTGTTTTCTAAACGAGTATGGCCTCCAAGAGCAAATACTTCTTAAAAGCAACATGCAATTGTACGAACTATCGATATTTAAAAAGGACATGCTTTATTCTCATAAGAGAAAAATTCCACTTGATGTAACTATATTTACAAAATACGTTTTATAACAAAATATTAATCGCAAGATACTTTAGAGGATAAAATTTCCGTTTATATGCCTGATTTGCAAAGAACATTGAGAATATTTAGAATCAAGAATCTCTTATCTGTAACTTGTCGTACCTCTGTTGATTGAAATGGAAAATGAATTTTGAGTAAAGAGTCATGGTGTCTGTCTAAGAATTGCATATTCAAATTTTAAACGCATTTCTTCGATAGAGTCTGAATGCCTTTTGTGCCTCAAAAATTTCATTGATTCAGAGATTTTATTATTATTATTATCTACCCTAAATATCATTAACCTTTCTCGGCATGCTTCAGCAGGGTGCGAGTAATTATTTTCTGCTTTTATCTATCCTATTAGTTGTCTTAAAATAATAAGCTGTTTTCAGAAACATTAAGAATGTACAGTTAAGCTAAAGTAATGTACAGTAAATCTAATAAAATAAGAAATGTAAAATTAGTACTCAAGATATGAAATAAAGGTATGATAATTCTGAGTTTTATGATTAGCGTTTAATTTTAAAATTTAATTATTGCTTCCATTACTATGTAGTAATATATTAATACTATCTTTAAAAATTTAAAAACTTTTAATTTTAAATGAATTTTGCATTAGTAGTTTTAAATTCCCAATAATCAAATCGTTTATTAAAATTTCGATTATGCGTCATTTAATTTATACGTCGTTTAAAGTCTGTCCCTTGAAAGACGTATAAACGGTGCTTTTATGATGTCTCATCATGAAACAATTTTCTTCAAAGTTAATAATAAATTAGAGTAAAGCACCGTTTATCAAGGAACTGACGTAAAACGACGTATAAATTAAATGAAGTATGATCGAAAAGAAGTACTTAATCATTACATTGAATATGAATGAATCGGGACTGTGATGAAACAATGTATAAATGTAAACAACGTATAAATGAGAAACGTATAAACAGTGTATGTGAGAAAGAAGAAAACTCAAACAGTCCATTTCGAAGACAAAATACCATGATTTTTTTTATAACGGTATTTAACTATGATTAGTAGCTCTTTCGGTGTGAAGGCTCTTTACAGAAAGAGAAATATTTACGTAGTTGCACAGCCTGCATTAAGACCTCATTTTTGTCACGCAAATAAAGTTTCAGCCCTTTCAACCTACGAGATAAAATTGGTTCCCTTAGAAAAAATTTGATAAGATAATGACAAAATAAATAATATTGTAGAATAAGAATGTCTAATTATTTAATGAATGGACCAATTTTAATTTAACGATCTTCTCGCAAATTGTAAAACTATACCAGCGAGTGCTATAGATACTTCAAAGAGAAGTTGTTAATTTAACAAATTTCAGGAAAGGTAAAATATTATTAGGAAGAGAAATGGAAGTGAAAAAGAGTGCGAACATCAGAGAATAGGGCAAGCTTTTGTCCAAAGTCCCATTTCCAAGTAAGTGGACATTTTTTACGTTTGGACACATGCGGTTATCTGGGATGCTGGCTAAAGGGAAGAAGAAGGTGTACCGGATATAACCTAGAAAATAGGTCAATAAATAAATTAAATAAATGATAACATTCAGAAACAGGGAAAATAAAGAAGTAGGGGAGAGTAGGGTAAAACCGGGTACCCTTGATTCTGGAGCTATTATTTTTCCTATCTAACAGACAAATACTGAATTACACTCGACTAGTCAAGAAAAAGGAACAGTCATAGTGGCGTGTTGCAGCTCTTCAATGCACTGCATCTGCGAAGGTTTATTTGTTTTAAGAAGTCAAATCTCTAATGTTCGTTTGATTTTAAACTGTCCTTAATTAAATATCATTACAGTTATAAAAACTCTATTTAGTCCAGCTTATACGTTTACTAAGAATTCATACCCTATCAAACAATAAGAATTTACTCCAATAATTGCGCGGTTCTATTTTGTTTTCATAACCTCTGCACTCGGTACTCCAAGTGGGTTAAGACCGGGACAGTCAGTATTGATGATTCTTCAGATTAAGACGATAAAACACATCAGACGTTGCTTGTTTATATTTAAATGGTGTATTTTCTAATTTAAATAAAGAAGAAGGGTTAATCCAATGTAAAAACTGTCTTAGCTGTGCCACGAAAGCTGCAGTGGCGCGGAGGAAGAAGACAGCTTTACATGTGAATTTTGCAACTAATATTCTTAAATTGTCATATAAAATAAAAATAATTGCAACTTTTCCACTGAAAATCGAGTTTTCCTAATTTCCCATAACGTTAACATGTGTATCCGGTTTTACCCCACTGGGTTTTTATCAGGTTGAGTAAAAAGTTTTCCGCCAAGGGGAGATACCTCCGCGCCAAAAGCTGTCATTTCTGTGGTTGTTAGCCTTTCCACAAACGGGTTTCTGCATTCGAAAGCTGAAAATTGGATCTACACGATTGTGTAATTTGTTTGTTGAAAAATTAATATCTTGTGCTTCAAAAAAGTGTTTAAAATGGAGCTATCACGTCAACAGATCAGAACGATTATGTACTATGAGTTCCGTAACAAACTCAGTGCTACTGAATGCCACCAAAAAATGTGTGAAAGTTTAGGCATCAATACTGTTTCTTATGATACAGTCAAAGTTTGGTTCCGGAAGTTTAGGGCTGGGAATTGGGAATTTCGACATTGAAGACGAACCACGTTCTGGTCGCCCTATTGAAGTTGATTGTGAGCAGTTAAAGCACATCATTGATCAATACAGAAATGTTTCAACACGAACTATTGCGTTAGAGCTTGACGTTTGCCAAAAATCAATAGTTAACGCTCTGAAACGCATAAATGTAACGTTTAAGTTCAACCGCTGGGTGCCTCACGAATTGACTGCTGAAGACAAGCGCAAGAGAAAAGCGGCCTATTTGGCTCTGCTCAGAGATCAAAGGAAAGAGAAAATTCTGGACAGAATTGTTACCTGTGATGAAAAATGGGTGTACTACAACAATACAAGCCGTAAAGGAGGGTGGTCAGCACCTCGGGAATCAGCAGGATCGGTTGCAAGATGAGTCCTAACTAACAAGAAGATGCTTCTTTGTATTTGGTGGGATTGTCGCGGAATTATCTACAAAGAGTACCTGAAAAGCTGCCAGACTATCAGTAGTGCAATATATAGCAACATGCTAATCAAAGTTCGTAATGCCATTCGCGAAAAATGAAGAAACGAGTTCTGAAGGAAGGTGGTTTTCTTTCATCAAGATAACTCCCTGCCACGTGTTATTACGATGATTAGCTGGGCACTCTACAAATTGGAGTGGGATTTAATACAGCATCCACCATACAGCCCAGACATGGCCCCTTCGGATTTCTATCTGTTTTCACATCAGCAGCTTCATCTTGATGACACAATATTCAATTCAAATGAGGAGGTCATAAATGAGGTCGATCTCTTTCTGGACTCGCTCACGCCACAGTTCTTCGCAGAAGGGATTGAAAAGTCAAAACGTTGGCAGACGATTGTAGATTTGAAGGGAGATTACTATCCTCATTAGCTTTGCAGTTTTCGTATGTATTTATCATTTTAAAATATAAAAAAATTTTGGCGGAAAACTTTTTACTCAACCTGATATAAAAAAAATCATGGATAAATAAAGTAACGAAACTGTGACTTTTCTGGAAATATGTATTGCACTCCGATAAACAATTAATATTAATAAAATTTGACAAGCTCTGCGTCGAATATTTTTGCTCCAACAGGCCTTCGAACCTTATCTACCCTTGTTTTACCCCACTTTCCTCTGCAGTGAATCACTTTATACATATTTCAAAAGTTGGGAGGGAGTATTTATTTTTCTGTCAAATTAGCTTTTTAATATAACTTTTAAAAGAAATTAAATACAGTCAATATTTTTTATTATGAGCTTTATTCTTAAAAGTAAACTTCGAGACTATTGAGGCAATAAATTCAAATTTCACTTCAGATCTGGGGCAGACAATCGAAATTCTAGGCTGGCCCGGCTAATCCAGGCCGTTTGGTCACTATAGTTATATCTATGTGCATGCTATTTCTAAGCATACATCACAATATTCAAATGTTTTATTCTTTTCCATTTTAATGTTCTTCGGAATAAATTTGTGTCCCTGATACGTGTTTTTAAATTCGGTTGTAGGACAAAATGTTTCTTTAGGGTAAAAAATGAGCAATTAAAAAAATATCCACTATTTTATGTAAATATGACGAACAAACACAATGTTCTGCAGAAAAAAAAACAATGATGAACAGTTTTGATGATAGAATGTTTTTCCATAAATAGCTAAAGCTTTTCTGGTCAATACCTTGAATCACCTTTAAATAAACATAAAATAATTTTTTTCTGCTTTTAACGAAACTCCTAATGTCAAACAATTTCACATCCCACATTTAAAAAAGAAAGAAAGAAATGTATGTTCCACTAGAGTTCTGAGGAAATTTCCGTTCGGAATTGTTCCTTTTTTTTAATATTCTAGAACCAAAATTCAATAATCGCATTAGAACTCTATAAATTTCGATGCCTTGCATTAAGATTGCATTTTGAAACTGTTATTTTATTTGTGTTAGATATCATCATTTAGAGTTACTTGAAGAAAAACTTACTTACCTGAAAAAAACTTTCCTTCTGTACAAATCCGTTCCATGTTTATATACCACATGAAACTGCTCACGTTAAGAAGTTACGATTTAAACTGTATTCATTGTTGTTAAAACTTACGATCATCTAATATCGAAGTTGATGCTCTGTAAATAGAACTTGTATCCTCTCTGGTAAATGTTTCATTGTTCAAATTTATTATGAAAGGGTATTTTTCTTGTTCATTTTAAAATAATAAGAAAAAAATTACATTAGTGTATTCCATGAAAATTACAAAAATCCTAAAACATATATAAGGTAGATCAAAAGGTGATGAGACGACCCGGATTTCGACTGAAGATTCAGATTATCCCCAAATTTAGTTATAAGTAGATAGGTTATGATAAAAAAAAAACATTAACTTGATTTAATTCTTTAAAAAGTTATATAAAATGTTAATTTTAAATAAAAATTTAGGTAAAGCTGTACAGATAAATTTTGAATAAAATACACCTTTCTAATTTTGCCATACATAAAATAATCAGATGTTCCCTGATTAACCGATTCAATCGTGATTTTCCACTCTTTGTCTCACCCAGAAAAAGTGCTCTGAATTAGAATTACATGCCCTGTATTGGACTGTTTTTTACTTTAGTTCAAATTCAAAAAATAGTTTTTTTCTTTTTTAAAGTAGGCATCTGAGGAATTCCCTTTAACAATGCATATTATAGGGTCAAACTAATATGATCAAACAATAGAAGTAATAACGAGAAGCATCATTTACACTCTTCCTGTTTTTTTCATTCTTGGAAAATTTTAATGATGAATTATCTATTGTTTCCGAATTTTCTTTTTAATTTAATTTACTTATTGACAGATTTTTTTCAGATATTTATGCCTTTTCTCTTCTCCTAGTCATCGTCCAGGTTGAAATTTAGAAAATCCTGTCGTTTCAGAAGAGCACATATTAATAAATACAAAGTGGCCACTGTCTACAATGTAGATAGCGAATACTTCGTACTTAATACGATTGACGACAGACATTAACATTCAATTAAGGAGCTAAAAAAACTGTGTTCAGCCGATTTGTAAAATTATGGAGCTAATATAAGCGATCGCATACGTCGCAAATAATTTCAAACAATATTTATTGCGCAAATGTTTTATTTTAATTGCTATCATGATCCCCTTACCTTTTATCTACTCTACCTTAGTTGCATCTGATCAACAATTGACGAAAATATAGCCATCTGAAATTATTTTGATGGCTTGCTTGCTTTCGAACTCTAATTAGCATCTGTTTGCAATAACAATTGGTGAATGCCGAGCTGTTCTTTTTTTTTTTAAATATTAAAATTCTTGGTATTCAAAGCATGAAAACACTAATGATGGGAATCAAAATTGTAAGTGATTCAAAAATAACAAATTTTAATTATTTAAAAACGTATTTCGAGAATTATTGTCCACTCAAACCGAATTTGAATGTATTTAATCTGTGATAAAATTTCACAAAAATAAAGAGAGGGAAGAAAAACATGGGAGTTTTAGAGAGATATCTTTTTCAAAATAAACTAGGTCCTCAGTAAATGGAGCAATTTATTTGCTGAAATGATTAATCTTAAAAAATTGAACAGAAAAAATTACATAACTTATTTGAACAGAATTTCTTTCTCAAGATCCTAATATTTGACAACTATCTAAGTATTTCATCAATCATTACTTGTATTATAGAACGGCTTTCGTTTCTCAAAAATAAATGCATATTCGAGATTTTTAAAAAAGTAATTTTCTTCTTTCATCATTTGTTCCAAAGAAATTTTAGGAGTGGACGTATTTTAACTTTAAAATAACTAAACATTGAGTGGAATTTAATTATAATAATTGCATTATACTCTTATAAAATAGAACTTGCATACGATTTTCGTAATCTAAAATGCAAAAGGGATAGCAATAATCTTCTTTTATTCTTCTTTTCAGAAAAAGTTTATAAAATAATAATTTTATCTTTGTTTTGATCCTTTTTCTGCAATTAATAATGATGGATATTCTACTTGTATTAATAAGAAACCGTGGCAGCTAGCGGTAAGATCTCTGCTTCGGTTTCTGATTCGAAAAAACAGAGCTCGAGACCCAGTTCCGCTGAAGATCCGGTGTGTATGCGGGCTCGGGTCATTTTAAATTTACCAACATGGATGAAACGTTTTCAAATAGGTGTGGCAGGGGAAGCTTGTAGTGCCGATTCAGAGAGACGACATCTATCCCAAAATAGCCTTTTTTTTTTTTAGCTTCAAAACAGGAAGTTAATTTATTTAAGCTAAACCAATAATGATAAAATGTAGCTCAGCAGCTTTTGATAAACAGAAATGATAGAAAATTAAATTTTGATCCAAAGTATTCTATTTTTTTCAAAACTATTAAACTATGCTACGAAAAAAAAATTTAAAAAGTCAGTGAGCTTCTCATCTTGTTTACTTATTAAGTTTTTGTTCATTTTTCTTTCTTTTCTCTCTCGCCTTATTTTCTTCTCTTCTACGACATCGCCCTTTGATTACATTAACCTAAGAACAAACTCCTTTCAAAACCCTTAACCACCTTTAATAAGTCGTTAATATATGTACTTGATTAAAATCCTTCCAACTTCTAGCCCATTCCCCTCCCTTTGGCGTTGAATTTACATTATTCGTGCGCAGCGTCTAGACGTTGTATATTCTGCCGGACTGACCATCGGTGTAGCAGGATCACTCGAATTGCAAAGCAAAGGGCGCTTCATTAGACTTCCTGAGTCAACAAGTACACAGAGGCGAATCGATATGATTGCGGTCTACGGGGTGGTCAGAAGGGTGAACATGCCACAGATAGGGACTCAATTGAGTCTTTGACTCTAATCTAGTAGTCGAGATGCTTTCGCTTAATTACTGGAGTAGCGCTGGAAAGACTGGCCCGTCCTGAAGGTACAGTTAGTCGCAGATATGGGCTCCTTAGAAATTGGAGAGTACCGAGTTGGGTACGATGAATTTAGATTAAATGGGCCAGTGTTGGCTCACAGGTTGTTTATACAAGCAGAGTTAGGTTCCCTTTAGTCATTTTTTTTTTTTACTGTAAATTGTGGGAAATGAGTGATAATTTTATTTCAACTGCCATGTTACTACAATTTTGGTTGGAAATGCTCATTTAAATTGAAACACTCATTTATGAATTATTATTCAGTTATTTTAATTTGCAATGAATGCTGAGAATTGTGCTACTTTGTTTTACATATGGGCAGATCTCGTTATGAAACATTATGAGAACTATTTTGGCACACACTTCCTAATTTTGAACGGTGGTCAGATGACGAGCCGGCAACCCTCTTTCTTTACTTTCACTCCACACTAGAGGGAGTACGTTTTAATCTAGACAGATTTAACGTGTATCAACTCGTACACATGCAAAGGAACTTCCGTGGAATCGAACCTTTGACCTGCGACCTACGAATCCATCGTGGCCTATGGGCAAGTGCTCTAAAACCAAGTCATATACAATAATACGATTTAGGATGGCTTCTTTCCCTTTATGCACATAATTTCCACTGCACAGAAGCCTAATTGGGACGTATAGCTGTTCGATAATTTAGTGCTGGCAAAAAGTAAGATGTACATGGCTAAGAGGTAGACGCAATTGCATAACTTAGAACCAACAGTGTGAAAAATCTTTACATGATTTGAATAGCAATATCGCCTTTTCTCCGAAAGCACAGAGTTGATCTTAAATGTGCTTTCATAGTTTTAACCGTATGGAGATAGCTTGCATTGGAATCTTTAATTGGTTTATATGCTATGATAAGCTGGGCATTCAGATATTTTCGTTAGATAAAAAGCAAATTTTTGTTGAAAAGTTTTATAAGCTTTTTTTTATATATTGAGCATATATTTTATAGATATCTGGTAATAAAAAGTAAGAAGAGTAGAAAAGTATAGATCTGTTCATTGTATGAAGATTAAACATCACATTAAAAAGTAATAGTATTTTAAACACAATGAATTAATTTTTTTTATTTATATATTTTATATTTTTTGAATGAATTTGTTAGATTGCAAAAATTGCATCTACATCATTTTTCGGTTTTGTCAGTATTTTTAATTATTTAAATCTTCGCCACCAAAGTTTATTTCTTCTCTTGTGGCATCTTTGACAAATTTTGAAATTCAAACGATATTTTTAGCCGTTTCATTAAATATCTAAATTTTTCTTAATCATTTACTTTGTATTCGAGTTAATTATTATTTGTCTTAACTTTTGATGTTGTTTCCTTTAATTTTTTAACTTTATTAAATTTTAAATCAAAATTTTTCAACGGGACTATTTACTCGCCATCTTGGTTCGCGTAGGTTTTTGACGCTATCAGGTTTTGGCGTATCTGGCTGGAGTCTTTTTTCCGTTATGTAAGTAAGATTCCTTTGTCTTTGGTTTGAATTTTCTGAAGGAATAGCACGCATCCTGGAGGTTTCGAGACCGTTGGTATTTTTATTCCTTCGGTTCTCGGCCTCTTTGGCGTGCATGCAGTAGAATAAATCTGATTGTAAAGAAATCTACAAAAGATCTACAACGTTAAATTTAAAAAGAAATCAACAGACTGTTTATGTTGTTTGAACCGACCTCTCTTTGTCTAGGACGATTCGAGTTCATGCTGAACTGAAGCTGATTTCTTACGTTTGGAATGGCGATTTTTTATATTACGTATATCTACTCTTCTAAAAAAGTTTGCAAAATAGCAAAATAACTGTGGTAGAAAGTGCTCTTCATATAGTGAACAGCAGTGATGGCTTCCAAAAATGGAAAGTGGTGTGATAAGATGGAGTAGGAATGAAATGATAATATTTCACCTCACTGTTCCTGATTAATTTTTATTAAATCACCTGTGGATCATCTCGAAGCTTGCTGTTTGAGAGTTTGCATTTTACCAATTTTGTAATTTGAGAAGGAGAATGCTACTTCTGAAATCTGTGCTCCAATTTTATATGCAAGAAAATCTGTCGTGAAAAATGCTAATCATAGAAAACTTGGTTTTCTATGCCGACATCAGCTCCAAGTAAAAATTTAAAAAAAATCTTCAAGTGTGTTATACTGATTCAATATCCCTTTTCGTGACACAGAATATCGCATGTGAGCATTGAAAATGATGAATAAAATCAGTTCAGTTCATACAAGGTCACTTCATTGTAAAACTGTCTTATCTCTTGATCTGTATATTTTAAATTTCACAATGGCCGTTATGGAAGGTATTCGTTTTTTGCATTTACTAATTTGGTAAAGAATAGATATCTGTTTTTCATTATCTATACTATCTGCTTTATCATTGTGTGATTTCATAAATTATAATGTGTGCATCAACAGTAAAGTTTACTAATTTTATATTCTTATCTTAAAAGTGTTGGCAGTTGAATATCCATAAAATTGTTAATAAAAAATATTTAAATTTTAATAACTTTGTTTTTCTTTAATTGTTTTAACGCAATGTACTACTGCTTTCAAATGATTTAATTTAGTAGCTAGGTTTTTCAGGTCTACAAAGGTAGGTAATTTATATGAGTATAGCTAGAATTGCTTATTATTGTGTTATATATTTCAGTACCCAGTATTGATTTGATAATTTATATATATACAACTGTATGTTAACGTTTGGCACCTACCGTGCATTAACGTTTCATAATAATCCTAGCAACCCCATCCAATAGAATTAAATATTTGTTTTTCAGTTTACATCTCGTGCGTATAAAACTAATTGATTTAGAATCCCTTTTTAATTTTATAGATTTTTTCAAATCCTTGATGAGATTCGTGAGCATTTTTTTTTTATTTTGGTTTCTCCTATTCTTGTAGGAAAAATTATCGTAGAATTTTCCGGATTGAATTATTAGAATTAAACTTAATATCATTCATTGAATAGATAATTGAGAAGTATCTTTTTTTATATAACCCTTTCCTTGTTACGATTTGTTCTTTCAAACTCTTTGTTACCAGAATAAATTCTAAAGGGCAACCAGGGCTGAAGGACTTTGATGAGACCTATCAAGTTTTAATTGACCTGTTGATATGTAAATTGTCCTGAATTTTATTGGTATATATTTTTTTCCCTGTAATAAAATAAAATAAATAAACTGTAATAGATTGTAAAACTATGCAATTTAAATTTCAGAAAAATATCATAATTCCATTTCATAGGTTTATAAAAATTTAGAACTGTATTTACCTGGGTTTTTTTCCTTCTTAAAGTGCAAATATATTCTTGAGAAATAAAAATCTGCTTGGATCAAGGAGATAAGGTTTGAAATTCTCTGTATTAGTTCAAAGAAATATTTAAATTTTTCATATTATGTAATTAACTATAATTCTTTACATCACATAAGAATTATTTACATTTTTTCCCCATAAAGTATCTGTTTCATGAAACAAGCAATAATTTGCGACGCTTTTCCTTAACTCTGTCACAAGTTCGCGTGACCAAATTTTACTACCAATTTTTATCTCATATTCGAACAATGCTGCTAAAAATATTAAACAGTAGTATTTAAATAACTGATAGAAACCTTATAATTCCACAACCAAGTTTTTTGTCATTTATTTATTACATCATTAAAAACAAAAGCAAACCTTAGTAAATAGAAAAGCAAGAAGATTCAGCAGCGGTTTTCATTAAGAATGGAAAGCAACGTCCATCAACGAGTGAGAGAGAAAAAAAACAAGAATCCCTAAAATTGCTTCTTTCCAGAGCGCTTCCATCCGTGTCGTCCAGACGCAGGAATGCTTCGATAAGGTGTTACAAAGTGTGAAAGAACCTGTGAGATATTGCGCCCGGTCGCAATGTGACAAGCTCAAGTGCCACGAACATTAATAGCTGAAACACGCATGGCTTGAGGTTTGCTTTTGCATTGCTTATGAGGGTCGGGGAACATGAAGGGAAGTCGAGGAATGAAAAGAGACAATCAAAAGCGGATAGGTCGAATCAAGGAGTCGCATGACAGTTAATGAAAGTTATCGTTTCGTCCCTCAAAAAAAGAAATCTTCGTCTTTCTTTAGTCCGGGAAAAGATTCGTCTTAAAAAATAGATTGTAATAAATTTGGGAGGTGTAAGAAGTGATGGGGTTTAGTTTTAGATCCCCTGCGATTTCTGGACCAAAACTGAGGCTATTTTTAATTTGATGATTAGATGTAAGAATCTTTAATATACCGCAGAATGGTTATTTACCATAAAAAAAGTGCATTACTTGCAGAGCACGTATAAAGGCAGCAAAATTTAAAAAATCTTCTTCACAAAATGAAAGATAAAATTACTATCTTTACCTGAAAGTTTTCGTTGTCGCTCGCTTGTATTGCAAAAGAGATGAAAAATGATAGTTTTTAGAATGTAATTCTATGGTCTCTCTATTAAGAAGAAAAATATCCTAAGCTAAACAATTTGGTCGTCTAATATTAAACAATATGGAATGTGGTTTTGCCTTTCTGAAAAGATCTTTAAAAGAAAACTTTTAAGATTTTCTTTAACACTGATTTTTGAATTTCTCAAACTTGAGCAAAAGTGCAGATGAACTAACCAGTACTAGTATTTTAGTAAAACAAATATATTATTTTTAATGAAAAATTTAATTTAAAGCAACCAATTTGTGTCGTCCCCAATTTAATATCTGGCTGCGCCTCACTGTATTTCAAATTAATGACAGAAATAGAAACTATTAGAGAAATTAAAAAACTAAAGGCAATAAATTATATTTAGAATGAAAGGAGCATTGATTATGAAATCAAGCTAAGACCATGGGAAAGAATCAAAATAAAGTGTGAATACTTTCAAAATATGACTGAAGATCACCATATATTTACAGATGGTTCAAAAATAAGGAATAGAGTTGGCGCTACCTATGTCCACTATGCGTAAAAAAACAAGAGATGAGAAAATCCCAGTATAGGTTGGCCGACCATAATAAAGTTTTTATGGCTAAAATTTTTGCCTTACATAAAGCTATTGACTATAATTTAGACCACGAACAAAGGGAAAATGGACAAGGTGAATATATCCAGAAGTAAATATGACTCGATTCAGTGCTGACTTCTATTATAATCAGATTATAACGGGAAATGGAATATTTGGTTGTTTCCAAAATCGAATATTTGGTAAAACTATAAATGTCAATGTGGAGAAGACGAAACTATTAAACATGTTGAATGTCCAATTTGGGCTCAACAACGAGACGAACTACCAAAAAAAAGAAATGGTGGGAGGCTGTCTTTTTAAACAGCCGCTGATGTTAAAGGCGTAGGACTACATTCCTCGCGTAACTTTTTTCCGATTTTCAATTTTTTTTTGGTAACTTCTGTTGTTACCCTTTATAATATAACAAAATTTAAATAAGACATTAGTTATGTTTTTAACATATGTAGTTACCGAGACATAGGGGATCTCCCATACAACGTTTCTTGCTGCGTTTTGGCGTGTAAATCAAATTTCTTCCTGAGACCCCAATGGGAGGAACGTAGTCCTACGTTAAAAACTAAAAGAAATTCACGATTAGTAAAAGAAATTTAGGAACTTGTGTATTTACCAGGATTTAAGACTTACGCAATCAATATTGTTAAATCTTTATTCGACTCTCGCTCGGCGAATTGAACTGACTGAATGATGTGTGGCGTGTTTTCATTTTTGCTAAAATAGACTGTAAATATTTTTCATTGTGTAATTGCGCCATCTGGGGAGTTTGGTGACGAGTCGGTTGAGCAAACTCCGTTCCCACCAAGTGCTGACTTGTGCTATCGTGCTGTGCGGGCCGCTTCGTGAGGCCTCATAAGGAGTTCCGGATGGCTTCGGCTAAGACGGGAACTCTAACTGTGTATCCCCAATTTAATCTTACAAAATTTAATATTAAACTAATAACGGCAGATCGTTTGGACTACCAAGGACCTCAGAAGCAGCATGTCCTATTGTTGCGATTAGTTTTTATTTATTTATTTATGACTGCTTCGACTATTATTTGATTAACAAAGACCATCACAAAGTTCTCCTTGAAGACACTTACAATATTCTAAATTTTAAAATAGAAGGGAAACCATTATACATAGGAAGAAATGGATAAATATCGGAGCTTACGCCTTCAATTAAAATGATTATGACCCTTACAAAGGTAATTTTTGTATTAAAATTGATGAGTGTAGTTCAAGAATTAGAATCTAGAAAGAACATTTGGCTCATCACATTTCGCCTACTTTCGCATCACTATGGATAAATTTATCTTGCAATAAAAATTTTGATTAAGCTAGAACATTTATATTGAGAAAATGGTCCAAAAAAATTGAATTTAAGTCCAAGTTGAAACCTAGCAAAGTTTAGAAATCCATATAAAATCAATTAAAATTCTTATAGGCCCGTAAATTCCGCTGCTGCCTATAAGTTTGGCCACGCTCCCCACTTTGCCGGAAAATGTGTCGCGCAAAAGAGATCGGGATCCTCTAAGAATGCATTTTCCCCTCGCCTCAATCAGTAATTGCTATTTCTACTCTGTCGCGCTCTATTCCACCCTGAATTTGACACTCAGGAGAAACCCGGGAATGAATTTCCCCGGCAGTCGCAATTACGGCTAAGATCGTTGCGAATATCGCCGTTCCTGTTTTTGACGGTTTATTATTGCGAGTAAAAGGCTTTTCCGCCTTTTATGGTTTTGTTTTGGAGCCCCCTCCTTCAAACAAAATGAGAGAGAGAAAGTTTGTCGTCGAACTCTTTAAGTTTGCGGTGCGAATGAGGGTTTTAGGAAATATAGGTTCGGATTTCGCCCAACCAGAGACGGGCACGTATTTTTGGAATACTTGCAGCAAGGAGCCTTGTCATATTAATGTACCTAAGGTTGATTGAGGTGAATATGTGTTTGTTTTTAATGACAAAACGGTTCTGCTGGATTAAAAGGGTACTCGATTAACAACGTAGTTGAACAAACATTCGAGACTTTAAGTATTTTCTTCAGAAATGAGTAGCGGCGATAGTTATTTGCTTGCCTGCTTTGCTAATTTAAGATAAAGTATTTTAATCGCTGGGGAAGTATTATTGCCTCCATTGAAAGAGAGTCATTACATATCTTTTGAATAAAATTTTAATAAAAAGATGGAAATTCACTGGGAATTTTAATTTCAGAAACTAAGCTGAATATATTGCTCCATTACTACTCAGGAAAGATGGATAACTAATATTTTGCCTTTTTTTACTATAACTTAAACCTGTCTTTGCTAAAATTGAAGATATTTTCTTTTTGGTCTTATGTCAGTTTTTTACCCCTAAAGCAGTAAGTCAGTTTTTTACCTCTTCATTACTTTTTGCTAATAACTTCTGGATTTCAACTATTTCTTTTTAATTTCTTCCACTAACATTTTAAAATATTTCAGATATTAACATTTTAAGATATTTCAGATCCCTAACCACGAGAAGTATTATCATTACAATTAAATGGTAATATTACGATGATTGGTCCAAAAAAAAGTTTACAAGGATAATAAAAAAATTATTAACAATAGACAGGAAATACAAAAGGGAATTAAGAGGCATTCTTGCCGATCACTTTTCCACATAATCACCAAATCTATTTAGGCATTTATCTGAACGCAGGAACAACTTGAACAATCACATCCCTGCACGTTGTGCCAGTTCTCGGCAGCTATTTTCACATCACTGTCTGAAGATATCTTTGTTCCAGATAAGTGTTACAGATAAGAAACAAGTTTCTCTTCAAACGGTAACGTGAAAACAGCCGCAGAGAACTGGCTCAATGTGCAGGGACGTGCTTTCTACCAAGCCGGGTTAACTCTTTGAACCCGGCCAGAGTGAGAATTCCAGTGCTTAAAAACTGAAGTAAATTTTCGTTCATGAAAACAGAATGAAAACCTTCTTTTCTTTAAAGAAATTCCAGGAGGACGACACCTAAGTTTGGGGTCAACAAAGAAAGGAACAACTTTTCTCCCGTAAAATTCACTCAGGCGCCCGAAACCGCCTGAGTCCGGTCTTTGTCGAATAGGGCGGTTTGAGGCGGGATAGGTCTCAAAGGGTTAAACAAGTTGGTCCTACATCCAGATAAATGGCTAAATATATTTGGTTATTATGTGGAAAAATAATCGGCAAGTATGCCTCTTAATTCCCTTTTGTATTTCCTGTCTATTATTAATAAATTTTTATTATCCTTGTAATCTTTTTTTTAGATCCATCCTCGTATTTAAATTTATTCGAATAGTCTTTTATTTTTGGGTAAATGTAAATAGAAAAGAAATTTTTTCTGTAAAAGAATTTTGTAGTAAATTACTCACAAATTCAAAAAATAAATAAGACACAGTAAATCCTAGTTGTAATTTTACAATAACTATAATAGTTCACATTTTATCAACGTATTTCTTTTCACATTCTGGATTAACGAGTGTACTGGAAACAATCAACTGCTCGAGATTTAAAGCATTAAGCTATGAAACTTTTCGCTCAAGTGGCATAGCGAAGTAACAGTCATGTATATAACATTCCCGAAATCAAAAGAAAATATTTTCATTAATATTTCAGATAAGAAAGTAATATTTAGGTATAAATCAAAGTTGTTTCTTTACTATAGAGTACAAAAATCTGCAATTCAGAGGCTTGTCAGGACAAATAAACTCAAATCATTCTCCCAAAAACTGTTTCCTCAAAATTTATTTTAAAAACTCGTGTAATATTTTGTAAGCAATTTTTCTACTGTAAATAAGAAAATGTACTAGAGAGAATACGCATGACCCGTTAAGTTGACCTTTTTTATTTGTTAGTTATAATTGTAGTAATCAAAACTCGTATTTGAATTTTAAATTATTACCAAACAAAACTCAAAATCTCAAATTGATTCAATAATCTGGTTTATTTACCCAATTAATTCATAATAATAAAGTTAAATTAATAAAAATCTAAAAAAAATTAACACATTTAAAATTTCAGATAACTTCATGAGCATGTGCATTTCCCTCCAATAATTATTATTAGCTGTTTGAATTTTTTTCTTCAATTTCAAAGCGTAAAATGTTTGAAGGCAATTTTTTTTCAAAAATATTCCTGATCTTATTCGTCAAGACATCATCAAATTATTTTCTTTCATAAAATTGTATATCTTAGAACTTTATAACACAAGCACCGGTAAACACGTTGTCTAATTTTCAGCATTCTTCAGAATATTTATTTTACATTTTTTTTTTCATCAGCAAAAACCTAAATGACTTTTAACCTGCTAAAACAGATTTTTATCATATTGATACTACTGAAAAGATTAGAATATCTTCTTTTTCAACCTAGACACATTCAGTTTTTTTACCCGCGCAATTAATGATTTATTTCATGCATCTGATAATTTCTTGAAAAAAAATTCAAAACAATATACTATTTTAAATAAAGCATTTTTAAACTTAAACTAATAGCGAGAAACATTGAAAAATTAGGGATAATTATGTAAAATATCCTGTGATTTTATTCATAATTAGAGTTGTAAACACGTTTCTCTATTCTTTCAATACTTACAAAATCTACGCTTCAATGGAATTTCTAACAGATATTATATTAAATTTAGTGAGCAACATTTCTTTTAAATTCTGAAGCTGTTAAAGGACACCTTCCAATTTAATCATTACTAAAAAAAAAATTATCACTTAAAAAACTTAACGATTCTCCCAAAATAACCATTTTTTCAAATCAGATTATTTTCTTTCAAAAAATGTTAGATCTTAGATTTTTATAATACAAGCACAAGTAAACACTTGGACTAACATTTTTTACTTTTAATAACATAATATTGTTTAAACACCATACTTCCCATCATAATTGTGGCATAACTATTTTCATAAATATAAATTGAAATAAAGTAGGATGCTTAAATATTTACCACAATATAATAAGAGGGTTTTGACAATGCTTTCATTCAGACGAGAATTTCGTCAGTTCTTCTTCTTTCAGAGTCTTAACGTGATTCAAATGCTCAATATGAGCTTTGGTTTTCATGTGAGCATCTTCGAACAATTTCAGCACCATCATACGTTGACCAAGAGGAATTTCCGCTTCTTTTGGGTGACGTGGAGGTTGATATAAAACAATGTCATCCAATTCATTTCTACATTTATCTAATTCCAATTTAACCTCATCACATTCCAGCTGAACTTGCTCAATCTCTACGAAAATTTTATTAGTTTCAACTTGAATCGAATCTTCATCATTCATTACAGATGCTGAACTGAAAAGCTCGCATAAGCCAGCGGCTTCCTTTTCGAATTTTTCCATTTCTTGTAAACTTTTTTCCTTGTATCCGTTAATTTTCATTTGCAAGCTTTCAATGTTTACTCTTAAGTTCTTATTCTTCTCTTCCCAATGATTTGCTTCTTTTTCTAATCTTTCAATTTTGGATTTCGATAAAGCCGTTGATTCCTCGATATTGCTTTGTTCTTCATTTAACTTACAAATTTCAGCATCAGCTTTGTTTACTTTTTCTTCAAATAACTTTCTAAATTCAATAAGTTCGTACAAATACCATTCTACTTTGCTCTTTTCTTTTTGAAGAACCTCTATTGAATTTCTAATGCTTGTAACCGGAATATTCTCCTTTCCATCCATTACGTTCAATCTTTCTGCTAATCTCTGAAGATTTCAGCTAAAAAAATCCACTGAATTGCGTTCGATAATAATTAAAAATATTTGCGTTGCCAATTCACAAAGTTGTTTTGAAATAACAATATTTCCATGATTTTCGGGCTTCTTTCATTTTTATCATGAACCGGTAAGGATTTTATTATTATTATTATAGAATTATATTTATTCAGAAAATCTGTAAATCAAATATCTGGTTTTATTTTTTTCTGGATGCTTATAAAATTTTAAAGAATTAAAAATTTATTTTGCAAAAATTAAAAAAAGATAAGCACAAACGATAAAATTTAATCCTAAATATCAATTCAAAGTTATTCATAGATTCAAGTTAGTTCATCAAGAGAGTTAATATTTCTAAATACTATTTCGGTTTAAGAAGAATGAAAATCGTTTGCTGCCATAAAAATAAAAGATAATTAATTACATTGAAAGGAAAACTTTGACTTTTTTCAAAAATATTTTGAAAGAAGCATACGCTTTAAAAAAATAATTAATTTAGAAATGAGCTTTTAAATTCTTTAATTTCGGACGGAGACGAAAAATTCACATTCGAAAATAGCATTAAAAAAGCCTTGAATTTTTTGCAACTTAATAAAATGAAGTTTCAATTATTCGAACTGGTTACTAAGATCAACATAAAATTAGAAATTTACTCAAGTCAAAACTCTTGTCAAAAGCAAAATTTATTTTTACTTTAAATAATTTGCATTTGGAAAGATCCCGAGCATTTAAACTTTCTGCAAAAAAAAGGCAATATTAAATTTAGAAAGGAAAATCACTAAAATTTTTAGATTTTTGAATGTTTTTAAAAAATTTTACCATATATAGGTAGAGGTTTTTATCTTTTAAAAATATAAGTATTTAATCTAAACAAAGCTTTACAAAGATATTTATAATAAGCTAAAATAGTGGAAATGGAAAAGAATTAAAACTTTTAATTAAAAAAAATCTAGTGCGGGCTAAAACGACCTCTGCAAATAAATTGTTAAATAGGTGTTGAATAATTAGTAGGAAAAGTCAAAGCTTTAGTTTGTGTATTATCTAATGTTGCAATGAAAAAATGGCGCAAGTTAATAATAAAAAAATATATGTTTTCAGTAATTTAATTTTCAGGGCAGAAAAGTTTTCAAAATACAGAATCTCTAATACATCAATCCGGAAAACATCGTTAATAAAAAGCATGTTCGAAAAATAATTATGTACATTTCATCAAATTACTTTGCCTTCAAATTTAGATGATAAATTTGACACTTCAAAGAATTAAATACATTATCTCTTGCAATTCCGTTCTTAATGGATGTTTGGTGAACCTCAGACTTAACGTAAATACTTCAAACTTGCCAGAAAAAAAAATTATGGTGTCACACATGAGCTTCTTTAAATAGCGCTGAAAAAGAAAATAATACAAAGATTGAGAAAAATCATAAATAGTAAAACTGACTAAATTTTTTCAATACTTCAAAAAATGTTAATCACTCCCTTTTCAAATATCTGTAACATTTATTTTTAACTGTCACTCTTTGAATTACGAAATATTTAAAACTTTTTACTTGGCTGAAATATTTCTTTATCGCATTTTGACACCGAAAAACTTTTTATCAATACACAGAATCTCTCAGCAATCAAAAATGGCCACCTCAAAATACCATTAAATGAAACCAACTTGCACCAAACCGCAAGAAAGAGAACACCCAACACATGAGAGAGCGGCCAGGATCTCTGAAAAGGGGAGATTGGTGCCAAAAAATCGCATCTCTGTTGATCCCAAGCAAGCAGGCATCTCATATGTCAAGCATCTTTGTGACGCTGTCGTTCAAGCTGAGTCGAGCTTTGAGGCTTGGAGGGGGCCGATCTCGAATGGGGTGGGGAGGGCTTTCAAGCGTCACCTCCACATTACGGGACAGATAAAATATGACCCGGCCTTGTCAACTGAATGATGACTAATTTGAAATATGTCCTTTTTGCGCGGACATCCGCGCCACAGAGAGACACTAGTTCTGGCTGTCTCAGACATTGATGGACTGCTAGACCGTTCCCAAATTCTGCACAACCCCCTTACCCCCCTCCCGTCTCCATCACTCCATCACGGCCCCAACCAAACAGCGCTTTATTTTTTTATTAGGACTTTCGGAGGAGGATTTGGCGCGATATCGCTCCATAGAGATATAGGAGAGTGGGACTAGAGTAGAAAGACTATGTGGTTCGAGGTTATTTTCACTCAGTAGCGTTGAGGGAATACATTGTTTCCTTTGTTGTTGTACAAGGAGAGAAGTTGAGGAACAATTCTTATAGAAATAAATTTTAAATTCTTCTGAACACGTTGCTGCTGTTGATTTAAATATATATATTTTTTAAATTTTCTAGTCACTAATTGAATTTATAACATTTTTACATTTTTTTTTGTTTCTTTCCTCTATTATGTTTTAGAAAGGTATAATCTAAAATATAAATATAAAATTATATAAATTATTTATTTTAATTCTTCATCCTTTATATTAATAAATAAATGGCATAAACAAAATAATAAATAAATTAAAGCGCATTAACTTTAAGATCTAGATGTTCTTAATGGAAATAACGAAGTTCAAATTAAATTTTCTGGAGAATGAGGGTTGAACCAAAACTAAAAGTTCTGCGCTTTCTAGAATATAATTATATTGAATCTTTTAATACATTTTTAAAATAAAGATATATATATATATATATATATCCAAGCAGTAGTTCTTCTGCCTTACTTTCACCTACATATATGTCATAAAATCCCTCTCCATTTGACATCCCTTGGTAACAGCTCATTAAAAGAACTTACATGAAAAGTTGTACGCAGACATTCTAAAGGTATGCTTGAAAAGACATTCGAAAGAGATACAAAATGAAAAATATTATACAGTATTTTTGGCTACTAGAGTATTTAAAACAAATAACAGGGAAGTAACCTAGTGGCTATATTCGGGTTTCGGTGCAGAGGATGGTTGGTTCAAAACTCGATTGGACTGAAGAAATTTCCTCAAATCGCACACGATGTTGTGATGTAAGGTGTATAGAATGGAGTGCTGGATACAGTGATGCAGCGATCGGAGGAGTAAGGGTAATTTACATGTCCTGGATGTCACTCTTAGGGAATGTCATGGAAACTAAACATTAATGCTTTTATGCCAGCCTTTTAAAGTCAAATAGATGCAAAAACGAAAACATAATACCATGCCACGGTCGCCAACTACCCTTGCTAAATTACTGATGAAAGTTGGAGGAAATAGTCATATTATACCCAAGGTACCATTTACCTTCGTTACGCCACTGTCTGGATATGCTGTCTGATACCAGTTGAAAATTGCGCAATCGATTCCAGGACACCATTTTAATGCTGGTCGAAAATTGGGATTACTTTGAGATTTGATAAAAAAAGGCCGCTGTAAAAGTTAAATATCCAACTTCAGCTTGTATCTCTGATTTAACGTTAGTATATGCAATCTTCTATTATAATTTTGCACGGAAGAATGACTGGTGAAGTTATGCACTTTTAAAGAATTCTCCTGTATGAAAGTATAATCATAATTCATCTTCACTTATAAAGGGACTCTTACGTCAAAATCTGGCAGCAATTTTTTTTAACTTGAAAAGGGGTTGCCAGTGGAAAGAACACAAGAAAGTGGAAGCAATAATCAAAGAAAAGAGTCTCTGTGAATTAATTTATAGAATGATGGTTTTTAAATAATTTAGCTCACAAAGATCCATTATCACTGCATACATACATTATTCTTCTAATAACTAATAATTGAAAGAGGTCTCTCAGAGAATAAGAAAAAAATTCTACGAAGGAAATATCTATTGGAGGAAATAAAGACACAAGAATGACAAAATATTGGTTTTAAACCTAATTTTAGAAAAAGATATTCAATACTTAGTAATTAAAAAGAAAAGTTTCCAAGAATTGAAAAATTATGAAGAACTTTTGAAAAGTTACTTTTTAAACCAGCATTATATCTATCAGATGTAAGAAAATTTTTATACATTCTGAAATTTGAGGGGGGAGGGAATTCATTTAGTTTTGTTTTAAAAGAAAAATTACACAAATTTAACTGAAGGGATTTTATTAGTATTATTATTATTATCATTTATTCTAAACCTGAAAAAAATAAGTATTTTTTACAGACAACATTTCTTGCAAAACATCAAAAGGGCAAAATTACTAACTGTTTATATGTCGTCTCTTGGATTCTGAGAAAATAAATAAAATACAAGATGAACAATAAAACCATATAAATTCAAATGATCAATTTAACTATTTGTTTATAAAAGTGCTTCCATATCCTAGTAGTTGTAGTGTTAAACATATTACCCTAACATCACATTAATTTTAATTGATGATTCCAAAGTCACTGGTAGTTATTTCATTTTTATCGCATCACAATGGCGCAGCTTGGCGTCAATCCGTCTCTAAAAAAGCAAGCAACCCCCCCAGTCTAGCTTTCCAAATGTAGGACGTCCGTAAAGCATCTCACCCTTTTAATCTTTATATATCCCTATATATATGTTATTATTTATCATCATCCCCCTTTTCTTTCTTCCCTCTTTTTATTACTATTATTGTTATTATCATGATCCCCCCCCCCCTTGCATACTCCGATCCAGGTTCAATCTTTTCTTTCCGTATGACATTTCATCAATCAGCCAGGGTAATTTTGGCGATAATCGCTGGACTCTCTCTGCGTTGGCTGTCACACTTCGTTGGCTTCGGTCTTTCATGGATTTTATTTATTTATATTTTGATCTATGTGTATGTGGTGGTGTGTCTGCGTTTTCCTTTTTTTTCTTTTTCCTTTCTTTTTTCTTTTTCTTTCTTTTTTTTATGCTCCTCGGGATTCAGGTTGAACATCTGCCAGGGATTTTTGGCAACCCCGCCCACTTCGGGATCATTTTACTATTCCCTCGAGAAGTATTAATCGTCGAACGAATATGCAAAATTTCGCAGCGGGGCTTTGACGGTCGCTGCTTCGGTTTTGAATCCGCACACTCTGCTGCTGCATCAGTTGATCTTTTCTTTCGTTGTTTAGCAGAAACTTAGCCCATCTGAATGAATGTAATTATTTATTTAATTTTAAACAGATCAACGACATTTTTGGAGTTAAGGGGTTACCCCTTTAGATTACAGGGTAGATAAATCTCGAATGGGCACTTAAAACGGAAATTTTGAGAGAAAAAAAAAGAGGATGACACGCCTTATCCTTCCCATTCAAGTCACTCGAAGATAAAAACAGACAAAACTTTTTTCATCTTTTTATTTTCTCGTATATGAAGTATACAAAGAGAAAATATTGTAATCGTCAAAAAATTAGACTTCGGGATTTCAAGCCTCCGAGCACCCAATAATTTTTATCTTTTAGCTTTCAGGTTCGTTTCGTTTAATTATATTAACGCCCCGTTTTGAAACAACTCCCTCGTCAAACGTCTTCCCGCTGGTATGGTGCGGAAGTGTAGAGAGGGGGTGAGAGCTCAGGTGTCGCCCTCATCATTGGGACGCGGTCAGATGGCGATGGCGACATCTGAGCTGGCGCCTTCCCTCTCCAAACTTCCGCACCACACCAGAGGGAGGACGTTTGGCCACTATGTAAGATTTAGAGTGCAACTGGCCCATATACGGCGGATCTTCAGTGGAATCGGGTGCTTTCAGGTTAGTAAACTTTTCTTTTAATATGAATGAAGCGATCTTTTTTTCGCATTTATTTATATCTCTGAAATCTTAAGAATACTTCATCCACGGTTGTCAGAAAATATACATATAAATACGAACTATATGCTTTTGGACTGAACCTGAAAAACGAAAAAAGACCTGGTCGCCGCTAGCAAAATTAATGAATCTCCATGTTTTAGTCCTCGATGTGTTCGAAAAATACTATTCTAGAATTATGTCTGTCTCTTTGTCTGTCGCTCTATATGTCTGTCTGTGAACTCGATAACTCGAAAATGATTTAGGCTAAATTTGGTATGTGGTCTTTACACCAAATTTGTAGATTTCTATCAAATTTTGGACGAAATCCGTCCAAGAGAAGTCTGTCTGTACGTGTTCATACGATAACTAAAAAAAAAACCAAAACAGCTAGATGGATAAAATTTGGTACTCGATTTCATCATCGGATTTTAGATCTGTATCAAATTTTGGACTGAATCCGTCAGCGGGTTTACTGCCTGATGATCGGTGCATGTGAACACGGTAACTCGAAAACGCAATGACTTAGATAAATAAAAATTGGCATGTGGTCTTCTAAACATTATTGTAGATCTGTATCCGAATAAAAAAATTACACAATCCAGAATTTTATACCTTTGAGTATATAATTTTGTTCAGATTTCACGCAATGCCAAATTTTTTAAATTGTACATTTTCTTATTAAAATCAATTTTTAAAAAATTTTATTTATGAGTCATACTGAATTTGGATGTAATTTTGTAATTATTCATCATTCTGTTATTAAAGCAAAATAAAACTGAACTAAATTATGATTAAAACAAAATGAAAATTTCTTAAGTTTATGATTTTGTGCAGCAGTGTATTTCTGTATGTATTTCTCTGCATTCCAACTTTTGATTACAGGTTTTCACTAGAACCGTAGTTCCCGCAATTGGTTTAACATAATATTAAATTAAAGTTAAATAGGTGATGTCAAATATTCGGCTACCGAAAATGAATAAAAAGATTTTATAGCATTAGAAACTTTTGTAGTAGAGTCAATTCGTGTAATATAATAGCTATATGACAACTGTAGCAGCAAATGTGAGCTAACATCTAACAGTATGTTATTTCAGTCTGTGTTTTGACGTCGAGTCCTTTTTCTTCATACGAGATGCGAAATGGCTTTCGAATACGAATTAAGCAGCGTTTACACGAGACCGATATTGTTACTCCAGTAAAATCAGGCATGCGCAGAAAGGAGAAAAGAGGGAACAACGACATGTAGTACAAGTACTTGTCATTGTCTCATCTTTTTTGCACATGCGTGATCTTCCTGAGCATGCGCGATTTTGCTAGAGTGACAATAACGGCCTCGTGCAATCCCTGCTTTAGCACTGTGCACTTGACGTGTATCACGTTGACATGAACTGACTTCCTTATTATCTTCAGCATAATTGTCGCCATATACAAAATTATAAATGTTTTAATGCATATCGTCACTGTTATATCGAAATGTCAGTGGTCAAATTTGTCAAATCATTTTGTTGATATAAAACACTTGTATAGGTCAGCTACAGCTGATCTCAGATTTTTGTATGTGATTGATGCATGTTGTCACAAAGTGCTATACGTCGCTTGCGGTTCCAGCTGTTACATCGAAATTTCGTATTTTTTAATGTGTGCGGTTTTTGACGTACGACATTTTCCTATAACAGCTTTGATAGAGGAAAATTGCCTTACACACAAATATAATGAGAAATATAATTTAATTTTATGTTTAAAGTTCTTAGCATCGATGCAAGTTCATTTTCATAATGTAAGATCACATGCTAATAATTCTGATTATGCAAAAGGCATACCTGCGACCTATACGGCATTCCAGTAATTATATTATAATATCCCAATATATTGAACTCTGAAAGGTTTGCATTGTCGGAACTGTAGATGGTATGATACTAAGTCTTTAGCACATTGTCAGTAACAGAAAAAAACTTAAATATGTAGATGGGAACAGGATACTAAATCTAGACCTTTGAGTTCTTCACCCTTTCATTGAAAAAGATACTTTAAATAAATCCTCACACAGTCCCGCGCCTTATAAATGACCATTTCTGTAGAGCAATTTTTTGTGGACTTTTCAGGGAATTTGTACCAATAATGGAATCAATTTTCCGTTATCAATTTCATGCCAATCATTTTTACCTCATCTACTAGGATTCATATAAAAGTAAATTTCTAAAACATATTTAATTCGTATGATTTTGATTATTGCTGAAATTAAATAGCTAATACAAGGAAAGCATGAAAAAAAATTAAGTTTGAAACGGTCAGTTCATTTCTTCGAAGTGATTGAGGCGATTATAATAAAACTAAGATATTTAGTCTTCATTCACTGAATTAATAACTTTTTAAAGCATTTTCCCCGTATGAATAGTTAAAATGTTTATTTTGTCGCCCAACAGCCTTGTCGTACCACTGTAATATGGAGACAATCCCTCGCAGTCCTTGATGTCCACGTTGATCTATTGCAGCCCAACACTTTTCAAGGGAACAGTAGCCGTAAGCCGAAAGCTCTCTAACTCATAATTCATCGCTTGCCTCCATACCAGATCAAATCCCACTTCTATTACCCGTAGCTGCTCCCGAATTGTGACACAACCGAGCCACAATGCTTGCCTAAATGCCTCTGCATTGTCCGAGATACCCCTATACAGGTGGCAAAGTGGGAAGACACGAAAAAAATCTCGGTTACGCTACGTTTACATATAGGAGAGGGGAACATTATACTTTATGGTCATTTTTGTCAGCTGGTTTTTCAATATATAAGAATAAATTATCTCCAGAGAAATTGACGCGAGTACTTTTTTTTCCACCATCCTCTCCCAGTGCAGTAAAGCTGTATTAACCGTCAACTAACCATCACTCAAAGTCAGGTAAACAAAAGGCAAGACGGGTTGAAGAAAAGCACTTTTTTGCCTCCCCTTGCTTATGGCTTGTCCTGCCTTCCAAAAGTGGCAAGATATATATGTGTGTGTATGCCTATGAACTTTTATTATTTTCCAGAGAGCGGCTGGGACGTCTCAAATCTCCTATTTTTACATTAAATGATAAACTGGAGCAGATGGGATCTCTGGAAAAAGAGGAATTATTGCCGATATCTTCAGTTTCCACTCTTTCAAGTCGCGATGGGTGAGTGAAATATGATGCGGATATTCTATAGGAAGCGGTTTTAATCTTTACATGCTTCGTTACGGGCATTGTAGGATGGGTTTGAAGGGAAAAAAGGGGATAGTCTGAGAAATCAACAGAGTTTTAATTTTCTTCTCTATTACAAGCCTATTTTTTTGAATGAACTAACATTATTTCTTTTGCCTGCAATAAAGAACTATAAATTTTGGCGTCAAAAATAAATTTTCTTTATTAACACAATACAGGTATTTTATAGCAGGAAAAAAAACTGCATGATCAAAATTTCTGCCCAGTAGTAATATCTGACAGTAAATTTGTTTTATCTTTATGAAGGAAAAATTGTATTTTCTTTCTGTCATTATGCATTCAACATCAGATTAACAAGATTAATAAATAGAATTCTTTAGACGCAAGTAAAAACAATTGATCTAACAAAAGGACGTTTAATTTTTTTTAATAATAAGCATTTTAAATAATTTGAAATCTATGAATTAACTCATTCAAAAAAGTAGTAAAATTATCATAAATCAAATTAATAACGATGTTAATGTTAAGAATAATTTCATACTAGTTATAATAGTTTTAAGCAAGTTTTGTAACGAAAAATATAGCTATTTGTTAATATAATCTGAATGTGTTGACCACTAATTTTAACTCAAAAGGGAGTCAAATTAAATATGTTACTGTAAACAAGCTATATTCTTAATCAAATATATGATTCATAGTTTTAGTTTTAGTTTAGTTTCTTAAACTTGATTGCTTTGTTTTCCATTTGTAATATATGTGAAAAAGGCTAAGCAAAAACTTACTTTTTATTAGAATAATTTGCATAAGATGCACAAGAATCTTGAAAATTTATATTAGAAGTTACCCGCTGTGTATTTTGAGATCTAATACAAATTTTTACATAACATGATGTTCAACTCTTTAACTCTGTCTTACTTTATTTGGGCAATTTTAATTTATCGCAGCTTTTCATATTTTGGTGACCCCCTTCCCCAAACACACACATTCGTTTCCACAATTTCCTCTGCATCTCTAATTCTTTTAGTGTACTGCAGTAGTCTTATGAAATATGTGTGATTAGAAAGTGAAGAAAATTTCGCCTCCAAAAATTATCTTTAGCTTATCAGTTTCTAAACTTAATAAATGGGTAAAAATTAATTTTTACATGTTTTAAAATAAACCTCCCATGTGCTCAAATTAAATTCAAATTGGACGTCATTTTTCAAGACAGTAGGAGTTGGTGTGAAAGTTATTTTTCTTTTAATAAATTAATATAAATATTGAATCTCATCTTTTTTCCTATATTAATAAACCTTGCGAAAGATTTTAAATTACTATTGATTAAGTACATGGTTGTAAAATCAGAATTTGCTTGTTTTATATATATAAATTTATTTTCACAATGTATGACGATGATGATGCCAGACTGCCACTGTGTGCGAAATATGGGAGAATTCTCAGAAATCATAAATAAAACAGCGCGAGTGATCTTCCTCCGACTTTCTCGTATACCTCCGGAATACAGCGCGTTTTATGTTTAGATTCGTTGTATAGTGAAGTCTTGTTTAGTTATATCAACATCCCGTTCTGAAGAAATGCGAGGGTTAATTCGAGTCGGAGTTCGTAATTTTGACCGCGGTCAGATGAGGAGGAAGACACCTGAGCTGGCACCCCTTTTTCCAAACTTCCGCACCACACCAGTAGGGAGGCGTTTAGCCCCCTACATATGGCAATAGGCCCACATGCACGGCAGTTCATCGGTAGAATAGGGTTTCTAAACTGGTACCCTACGGCCCCGAAGCCGAGACCTTAACACAAGGCCACGGCACCCCAGTAGCAATGGAGTATGTATTTTGGACCTCTTCCCTTCGCTTAAATGAGTCCAAAATTTGCTAAAGATCTACAATTTTTGCCATATTCCATGTATTTAGGTTGCTTTATTTTCGCATTCGCATATAAACGAATAAACAGAGAACTAACCAGTAGACGATTTCGTCCAAAAATTATATCAGGTGTGCAATTCTGGTGATGAAAACGATGCGCTAAATTTCATCCATGTAGCTCGTTATTTTTTTGAGTTACAATATTCACATGAACACGGACAGACAGATAGAAAATTTCCTTCTGACTGATTTTGTTCAAAATTTGGTATATCTACAATTTTGATATAAAGAGCAAATGTCATATTTCATTTGTCCAGCTCGTTCCGTTTTCATACACTTTTATTTAACTTGAATATATACAATTTTATCATTTTCAGACCTTTACTGTCAATTAATTGATTAATTTAATTAAATGTTTGTGCTACACGAGTGGAGCCATCTGGTGGTGAGTTTGAGAAAAAAATTGAATTCAAAATTTCATAATAAATTAAAAATTAAAAACTAGGAAATAATTAAAGTAAAAAATGAATAGCTATTAAAAGTGTGCTTTTAAAAAAACTGTAATAAATTTATTAAGTTGGCGGGCCACAGATAGCCATAATTCCAAAAACGGCCTTTTCTGACTTCAGGCTGTCTGAAACGCAGAGGTTCATCAAAATGTCGGAGTACATTTTATTGAAGATTTCAATACTTTATCTTTGTCTGCTTCGTATACAAGAAAACAAAAAAAAGGAAATGAAAAGAAAAGAAAGCCTCGAATTTAAATGTTATTGTACAATTCTAGACGATTACGACCTCAAAACTATGAAAGAATGTACCCCTTAAAAAATCTTTGTACACGATTTAACCATAAATAGAATACAAACGATATTTTGTTAAAGCTCTAACCAAAAGGAGAGGAAAAACTAAACAATGATACTTTTCTTTGTTATTTCAAATACGAATTAATAAATTGAATCAATTTCTTCATTTTAGCAAATTACATTGTATCTTTTAGAACGATTAAACAACTTCAACAGGGAAAAAAAAATCCGAAGTTCCATTTAACAAGTATTATGATGAAAAAATCCGTACTGTTACAGTTTGAAAACTTACAAATGGTTTCTTAATGACAGTCAACGGATAGCTGTTATGATTAATGATTTGCAACACGTAATTATTCTTCAACTCAATCAATACTCTCTTTATGTAACTTTTTCTTAAATGTTTAGAAGCGCAGAAAATTAATTGAATCAAAAGAGACATCTGGAATTTAAGAGTGTTGTCCTCGAATAATTCATACGAATAATTTATTTTTTATTTAGTGAAATGTTAAAAATGGGTTTGTTACGTCCTTTACTTAAAGAATTCCACCTTTTCCCAACATTTGATTTAGTTGCATTATCTGGATTAAATAAAAACTATTTACAATATATATAATGAATATTTACGTTCAAGATTACAATTATTCATAATAGTTGGATTCCACCCCTGAATCTCCTACAGAAACGTGCATACCCTGTGCAGAAACTCTTTCAATGGCGCCTACCACTTCGTCTTCCGAGCAATTGTTCTCTCACAATTAACTTCACTTCCTTTGACTGTGGACCGGAACAGTTACGTGGAGGTTGGTGGTATGACAGGGTTGAAGATATAATCATAAAATACCAAAAAAATAAAGATCTGTCAGAATTCATGAGAAATTTATTCAATTATCCTACATCATGGTTAATTCCTTCTGCGTTGTGTCAAAACCGTGCTTAGCGGCTACACGCTTAGCATAAGGCAAATAGTGAAGCGAGAAAATTCGTGCTGTATGAAGGATGTTCATGTTTTATTAAGTAGTGCTCGGTGAAAAAACTGTTTCCAGAATGCTGTGCTGTGGAAAGTCTTTCGCAACATTTGCCCGATGTTACTGTCCATTTTCAGACTCTAAAACCCTCCTGCTCTTTTGCTATTGCACCAGTTGGCTTCGATTCCCCAAAAATTAGTCCAGTCGAATTGTAATTTAACATGGAAAAAATATATAACAGCAATTTTATTGCTATTGTTGTTTGGCTGGTCATACAAAACATGGCACTGTATTTTGCAGACGGAGATCGAACCGGATAAGGGGGAGGGGAGATGAAATTCGAACGATCGGTAAAAAAAAATAAAAATACTTTTTCTAAATTTACGTTATTTTTTAATTTACTCCTGCACTAATTAAGCTATCTCAAAGTACGACGACTCATTTTATAGATCTCTTTACTATCTATAAATTTTTAGTATAAACTTTTTTCTCAAATTAATAGCCCCTTATTTAAATTCAAAAAAAAAGTCGTTCGAATTTCCTTCCATTTCCCCCTAGATCTCCGTCTACAAAATACAGTGCCATGTTTTATATGACCGACCCAACAACTTAAAGCAATAAAATTTCTGTTATGTATCTTTTCCATATTTTGATACTTTCCATGAGAATTCGACTGGATTAAATATGGCTGAAAGGAGAGAAGGAGGAGGAGGAGACGTTTACTTTTTATTGAGCAATATTATAGAAACATTTAACAAGTTTCATGTTGTAACAATATAATAGCATTCAAAAAGAAAATAAATACCAACATCGGAAAAGAATAGCCCCCCCCAAAAAAAAATAAGCACTCTAAGCTGGACATTCACGAGCGCTCCGCTCTACACCATTTGGAGCACCTCGTGCCAAAACCAGTCGTCAATGCTAATATCCGATGAGAATTAGACTGTAGTGGTCGAAACGTTTGGAAATCCAATGTTGTTAGTTTTCCATTTGGCTCATTCATGAACTGAAATACGATTTTGGGTAAGGGAGAGCGAGCCTCTCTTGCAAAAGCGAAAACTACAAAATATGGGAGGGGTGCGAAGCTCTTTCGGAACAGCCGGGGGTCCCGTTTTGAAAGCGGGAGGAAGGGTAGGCACAGTTGCCCTTGGGGACTGAAGTGAACGGTAAGGTGGCTTGCAGAGAGCCTCCATGAATGACCCACTTAAATGGATGGACTGAAAATTGGAACGACGTATTGCGAGGCGCTCCAAATGGTGTGAAGCGGAGCTTAAGAAGGGACTCCGAAGAAGTGCATTTCTTACTGACGGCGCATTACCCCTCTTCGGAGTAAATTCATCCAAAAGTGATAGGCGCGGCTTTCTGAAGCGAACAGTATATGAGAACTGTGTAATCAGAACACTGTGTATTTATGGAACTGATTGTACTTCTCCTAATGATTTACTTTCTTATGTCTCTTTGTTATAGTTCAAAATGATGTAACTTTTATGTTAGCCAGAGGGCTATATTTCCCATAGGGCCAACCTAGGCCATGGCCTAGGGCGCATAAATACAAGAAATAACGACCAAATATTTACAAATTTATTGAAAACGGCATCTAAAATTATGTTTCTTAAATTTACATTCGTCACATAAAATATTTTGAATGATACATTTTTTGTCTTCTGTGGACCTTATCGTCTCTTGCCGTTGAACTTCTTTGTATCGAAATAGATTTCATAAATTCTGTCTACATCAATGCTCCTTCAAGCCTATTCTTGGACAAAAGCGAAAAAAGGAAGAAGTTCTAGTATAGGTAGGTATTTCAGACGATTTCAAGAAATTCAATAGAGTATTTTTGTAGGCGATAATATTATGTTATTTCGTAAATCGTGCAATCTGGAATTAAAAATTTAATGTGATTCAAAGATAATAAAGATTATATTAGTGTTTATATGTTTCAGGAATAAACTATTATATAATCTATTGAAAATGATATATATTAAGTTTTTTGAGAGGGAGCGCAGAATATGCTTTGACCTAAGGCGTAGAAATGTATAAATTCAGCCCTGGTTAGCTATCATATCATAAAAAGAACTATTTCTTAGCAATTCAGAGTTAAGTGTTATATTAGATATAATATCATAACACGCTGATAGTGATATTAGAAGAATAAGGGATAGGCAAAATTTAAGTTCCGAACTGAATTTTTTAAACGCTACTTTAAAATTTTGTACTTAACTAGTATTAAAATGCAATGTATGTAAATTCTAATAAGTGCAATAATGTAAGTCGAATCATGTAACTTCAATCAACAGAAATAATGAACTTTTGACCTACGCGTCTTTTCCCGTTAAAAGAGCATTAAAGAGCAAATAGCAAATTCTTCTATTGCTAAAATCGGAAGATTTGCTGACACAACTATTTTCATTTGTCCTACGATCTCTTGCAAGAAAAGAAAACGTGAAAAACTCCAATGAAGGCGTGACAGATCGGTGTCATTGTTTTGGTGTTGAGATTAGAGAATGTCCGGTTTGGATTCGATTCTACGAAAGATCCGCCTGTCTGAATCTGATGCATTCTAAATCTGCCATGTGTTAAAGATCCTCACGTTGGTGTGATATGGAAATTTGACTCGCTTCATATTTCGAAGTTTTGCAATACATGTAAATCTGTTTTGACTGATTACCTGCCTGTGATTCGGAGATTCCAGTGCATCAACAACTTTTCTTCTTTTATCCTAATTTATTTATTTTTCATCCTTATCATCATTAGAAAAGTTCGTCAAATGCTAACCGATTTTCGCAATTAACAGTTTCGCTCGTCATTGCAGAATCATCAGCTCCCAAAAAGTTCTGGCGGAACCGGAAGAGCAAATGAGACCTCCGATTCCACCATTACATTATCGACATTAGACTTCATAAGCGAAGAATTAAATACTCAGAGATGATGCAGAAGTCGTACCCCCTAAGGGAAAAAGTCTACAAATTGCAAGTTTTACTAAATGAAGGATTAAATTTGAATTATTCACAACTTCTGTGAATATTGTAGCTATTCAAGGCAAGAAAGTTCAAAATACACGTACTAAATCGAAGCAAATAAACAAATCTTAAAGTAACTAGAAGATTTGCGCCCGTCTAAGACGGGCTTTTAGCCCTCAAACATATCTCATTGCCACATATTTACTAACGAAAGTTGTAATAGAAAATCTAATGAACATTGGCAGAGTGCTTGAGAAATAATAATAAAAAAAAGCATGAAAAACAGAACCGATGAATCAATTGTCACTAAACTTCGTTTTGTTAATAACCTTACTTTTAGCAATTACTTTCGTTCTGTATGAGGAAAATATTACGAAATCCACTAACAGAAAAGAATGCATTACCAAATACAAAATTAAAAAAATGTTGAGGGAAAATATTAGCAATAGCATGCACCGCAAATTCAAATCATAAGTAAAGGGAGGCTTTCAGTATAAGAACGGTTAAGGAAAAAATATTAAATGCAAAATATATAAATATTCAATTCCAAGTACGAAAAAGAAAGAACCCTTTTATCAAAAACGAAAATATTCTAAATTAATAGCACGAAAAACCTAACTCATGAAGCAGACACTAACTTTCAAATCATCCTTGAAGTGAGGGTAATGAATCATCATAAATAAAAAAGAAATAAAACTGCTAACTCGGCTCAATTTATATATAAAAACCTGTCTGAGTTCATTAACGTCATTAACGACAGAAATCGGATTTGTGCTTCCGTTAATGACACAGACCAAAGGGGCGGAGTTATTTTTAACTCTTCCCAACGTAACGTACGAGTAAGGAAACCGGTTCTTCAGTCGCACCACCTATGTCCTAATTCGTACCTTTTGAAGCAAATGAAGCAAAATCACCTTATATTACTATTATTTGAGTAAACTATTCGGTCTTGAGTTGATCTTCGGTCAAACCTTTCGGTTTTCCAAATTCATAATGTTTATTTAGTTCTAGAAGGTGACATCGCAGTTTCGGTTTAGGAATATTATAATTTCGTTGAAGCCCATATCACCATTGGGTAGTTTTCATAACGCCTCATCCATATCTTTTTTTTCTCTAAATATTATCAGTACGTTTTGCCACGTTTATGGACTCTTCCTAAAAATCTGAAAAAGAGCATTTCGCATTGCATATTAAAAAGAAAAATATTCTGTTTCTATAAAAGATATGTATTTTTAGATGTGCAAGAGATCCTTAAGGCGTAACTGGTACGATTCAAACCTCGTTTGTGGGACGACTTAAGCAACGGCAGGTGCAAAATTTGAAGTAAGCATCATAAAAAAATGAATTGAACCAGAGCGTCATTTCTGCATAAAGCAGCTATCCAAATAGCACAGAATGATACCTAAGAAATAATAACATGTTGTTAATAATATTATAGTTCTACGTGTTACGAAATATTCACGAAAACTAGCAAAAACTTATTTTTCTTAGAGGTTACATTGTAATGCCCCGAAGCTCCGTTCTAAATAATGGAATTAACATCGCCGATGCTAGTAGTCATCGCACTGCCGTCAGCGTTGCTGATTCGACGAAAACAAAGTCAGAATGGAATAGATAGGACTTAGGTTGTGGTACGATTTGAGCAACCTTTCCCTAATTTAAATACAGTAATATGAAATTGTATAAGTAATTGTATAAGTAGTTGTATAAGTTGTAAGATAATTGTATAACATAATATAATAAGAATTTTCAATGCAAATGAAGAAAGTTGTTGAGATTGTGAATTAAAATTGTTGATTGAATAGATTGTTTAAGTATAAGTCCTAGTACAAAACTATCAAGCTAAAAATCACATACATATAAGCCTAATTAATTTAAAAGATGTTAACTTTTCGATGCTTTTATTTATATTTGACAGAAACATAAGCTATAAATGTTTTCATGATCCCAAATCCTCATGATTCCTCCCCTTACACTAAAACTCATCGATGTAAGAATCTCCAGAATACGAAATCATGGCTTCAAGTTTTACAAAACTTCATTATTTAATTAAAACCGAAGCTTTTAAACACTGTATCGTAATCTATTTCTCATCAAATACAGCCGAATCCAGCTTCTTGATTTACGATCACTTAAAAAAATTTACTCTTCATACACCATACCAATTACATCAACAATTTCTCTTACCCAAGCATGATTCAAATTCATGATTCCCCTCAGTTCTACATATTTATCCTGAATCTTGATTCCCATTACCATTTGCATGTTGAGATCATTTATTGCGCGAATAAATAGAACAGTTGCAATGCAACAAATCCCAGCAACAGCATCGTTACGATGACATAAATGAGATTCATAGTGAGGCACGGTGGTCGGGCAAACCTCATTCTGTGAGTAATTACTGATGAAATCAGTGCTTTCATAGCCTGTTGTTGCTGCACTCTGTTAATCTCTAGATATCGTAGTGGTTTAGTGGGTGTGACGCCGTGCGAGAGTTATATGACGGTCAGTAACCCGAGATTTTATGAGCAGCAGAATCTTGCAGATGGGTAGAGAACCCTCTTCCTTGCTGCGTCCAGCGATAGCAGATTGGATTTATTTCCGCATGTTTCAGAAGTAATCCGTGTTCGTAGAATTTCAGCTGCGTAATCTGAAGTATTCATTAAGAAATTCAGTAGATATCTTAGCTTTATTGCGAGTACGTGGTCGGTTATGGCACTGGCTGATGATGAATTGAAAGATTAATGTAGTTCTAATTCAAAACAAAGCAAAATCACTGTTAAGGAATGTGAACGTATCAGAAAAAGAAAAAAAATAATAAGATTTATGGCTTATAAGACTGGAATTTAGAATTCTTTGGTTTTGTTGCTTACTTCTCGACCTATGTTTTTACTTTATTTTTTCATCCGTAGTTTCATGCTGCTTTAATTTTTTAGGTTGTCTTTTCCTAATTTGTCAAATTTTTCTTACCTGTGTCTTTCTGTCTTTCAGTAGTTTTTGGTAAGTATTTGGTTTACTGTTGCATTAGTTTTATTGTTGTTATAGTTCCGATTCAGAGTTTGGGTGAGACAGAGGATGACTGGTTAATTACACCTACAATCTGACTACTCAAATTACATCAAAATTTATCTTTCTATGAAATACAAGTTCAACAAGCAAACATAACTCAAGTGCCAATAATTTTCTTTTATCAGAATAATCAGTCCTGCTTTGAAAAATAAAAGAAATCAAGGAAAGGAATCAGATTGCATTCTTTATTTACAGCTAACTAAAAAGCTATGACACGAGAGTTACTGGAAAGTGGATATCGTTTTTATTTCGGCGAAAGATCAAACCATATATGCTTCCGTTGCCTTAGATATTTATTGCTGAAAAGTTATGCACCCCTGATTAATGAATCCAGTCCGAATAATGAATTTTCCTTTTCGCCTAATTCTAAAAATGAAAATGACACACCTGAAATCTACAGTTCGTGTTTTAATTTTGACATTTTCCAACCTGCATTTTGCCTTAAAAAGATATTACCAATACGTAATAGTATTCAAAGTCACAAAGGCATGAACATTTATGCTCTGCTTTATCATCATTGTAATTGGAGCAAAACTATTCGCTCATTTTTGAATGGCTGACCATTTCAGCAATACGAGAATCTGGGGGAAGTTAGAATTTCAAATTCAAATGATTTTTTGGTGGGGAGAGACCTTGCACAAGAACGACATGGTATGACTGGATTTTTTCTCTGTGTTAAGCTGTTATTAATAAGAATTGTTTTAGTCCTGTCTATTTTCACAGTTTTCAGTTATGTTATTACTTATGAATCTGTCGAACAAATAGTACAATGGAATAAGTAATTCTAAAGTGATGCACAAAGATGTCTCTTGAGGCAACTTATTAGTGAATTTTCTGTGATAGACATTAATGGAATTAAAAATTTTTGGCAGAAAAACATTAAATGGATAAATAGCAAAGGAGCGAATTCACCATTCATCCATATGCAGTAGATTCCATAACCTCCCAGTAGGAAACGTATGCTGAAACAATATACAGGGTGTTCCAAAAAAGTGGAACAAGCATTTATTTCCTTAAAAATTGCACCTAGACATATACTTCCAATTGCAAAGTTTCATCAAATAAGGTAGGAATTTGTGTGAAAACACTTTGGCTTCCGTGGACGTTGAATGTAAAAAATTTTTTAAAAAATAAATTGTTATGCGTTCCCCGTAGAGCAAAAGTGTCAATGAGTGAAATGTTCCCTTTACACGCATCTATGTGTAACTAAGTTTCACGATCCTATCTGCACAACATACAGATATATGTTAATTTTTAAATTTCAAGGGGCTGCTCACAAATTTATATGGAGATGTTTATTGTAGAAATGCAATTTTTTTCAACATAGAAAAACAGCGAAATGCAAATATTTGTCATCGTCCAATCATCATGGATTGAAAAATATTTGCCAATGACTCCTACTTTTACTCAGTTTCATTTGCAGATAGTTGCAACTATCGACTCAATAAAAAAAGGAAGGACCACATAAGAAAATGAAAATTTGAGGTATAACAGGAAATAAGTTTAATATTGAATAAGAATACTGAATTATTTTGTCTTAGTATTCTGCTTATTATTAAGTTTTACCTAAAAGCAGTGGCGACTCGTCCTTTCGGTTTGCAGAGTCGCAGAACTCACTAAAATTATTTTAAAAATTTGTATCTTCGTTTTTATTCTTATTCGCTTACTTCTCCACTCTGAGAGTTCGATTATCAACGAAAAAGAGAAAAAAAAAAAGACATAAAATGAATTAAAAAGTAACAGAGACACAGAATAGGGCTGCACGTCAAATAGGTTTTGAAAGCACAAAAATCTGCTCAGTGCATACAACTAAGAGATATATAATGAGCGAAGGCAATCTTGGAACTTATCCAGAATTGGATTTTCGGATGCTCATGTTTTGCTCTACGCCAACTAAAGCCAACTAAACTCCTCCTTCAATTTCATCCATGGTTCGACTTCGCGTTCTTGCTTTTTTCTTTAATTGGCTGATTTTAGGTTTCGGATTCACTTTCATATTGCCTCAGCGGAAACTTGGCTGGTTACTAAGTATTTGATTTCTTTTGTTAAAAGTCACTCACCGAAAACAAAGGATTGTAATTTTCTAAAATACGATTCAGATAATTACAACTGCAAGTTTGGACTATTTGATGGTAAAGCTATTTTTGAAAAATCGCATTTCAATTGTATTCTAGTAATATTTTTATAGCACTGCTTGTTTCTAAGCAGATGAGCCGTCAGTGCTGATATATCACCGTGCATATTTTTCGAAGGCTCGCAAGATGAACTATTTTTCTAAATACTTCAATTAATGTATTATTTGACTATTATTTAGATTCAACAAGAGTTAGCAAATAGATTGTTATTTCCTGATTCCGTCCTTTAAATAATTTTTGAAATATGTATATTATCCCTAAAATGTACATCTAAAGACTGGATTAAACAGCAGTGAGAGGTATGGAAAAGTGGTCTAAGTCAATAACTTTGTCTTCTTATATCTCTGTAAGTTTTGTAGATAGAATCTTGCAACTTGGTATGTGAATAAATGAATTTAAGAAAAATATTTTACTAAGTAACCTTTTTGCTCTACGGGAACCGTATAAAAATTTAATTTTTGTAACTTTTTATTATCAATCCCCTTGGCTATCAAAGTATTTTCAAACAAATTTTTACCTTATTTGATGAAACTTTATAATTGGAAGTATATGTCTAAGATCATCTATCAGTACCATCATCTAAAATAAAGCAGAATATTTTAACTCCATTCTGAGTGCATTGAAGCGATTCATTTTCAGAATGCCATCCCTTGGAACTAATTGTAGTTGATGCATAATATTCAGTAACAATGTCTCTGTTTACACAATCTATGAACTGTGATATTTCTGATCTTTCTTTGTATTTTATCCCCTTGTGTTCATACTTTCAGGACATAAGGAAGTAAAATAAGTTACAGATGATGATTATTCACTATTCATATGCAATGCATGAACAAAACTAATTACCTTTCAAAGGCAAATTTCCAGTCACAATCTTTCAAATCAGACATGTTAAGACGGCGCCATTTTGTTTGTGCATCATCGTCCCATCTCCTTGCTTAATTTGTCAACAGATTTCTGATGTGTCATTAATTATATCGTTCAACGGACAGTTTCTTTTTTATATTTCTAGCTAATAATACAATTAATCAATGCAAACCGAAGGCGTTTCTGTCCTTGTCCGAGTTACCGAAATGATGGCACGAAAATTTGATTCATCAAATTTAACCAGTCTTACCATTAATCATTTGCAGCTATTAATTTAGATGGGCTAAAATTTAATGCCAAATCGAAAATGGGCAATCGAATTTCGGCACCCAACGAATCCCTACGGGGATATTAATTCTAATTCCTTAACGGATATGATTATGCCTCGATTAATTTCTTCTTCATTAGAACACATTTAAAAAATTTTACATCATTTCCTATCCACGCTTAAATGTTCACTTCATCACCTAAAATGTTATTAAAAAATAAATTGAAAACGGAATTCCTAAATTCCTAGAGAATATATATATTAGTTTTTATCTACTCCTAGAAAAACTTTACCTTTGCTTAAAAACCTTTAATTTCGCTTACCTTTGCTGAAAAAACCTTTTAATCTTTTCAACTAATAATAAAATGACTCACATTTTCCTAACAATAAATGAGAAATTTTCTATTTTAAACTGAGTCTCGGAGGATGGGCAACAAGATTCAAACTGAAAGGCCAGGAAGATAGATAAGTACCAAAGTTTGAAACCAGCTAATGCTGAGAATATTTTATGTGGCAAAAATAATCAAATGACATTTGAACCGGCCATTGATTTACAATTTGAAATGTTGCAAAGAGAAAGGCGTAGAGAATACACGAGACTCCATGTTTTCAACACTTGCTACCTCTTTCATATTGGAAAAAAATAAGACCTCATATTACGTACGAAAATTTTTTCCACAGAAATATAGAAGATAAAATAGGTAATTGAAGCATGGTTGAAGATAATTCGAAATAATTTTTGGTACATGTAGTTATTTGGAAAATTTTAATGAACTGCTTTTCAGTTATGAAAACAATTTCATATTTGAATTGGATTATAGAAGACTCTGTGTGCGATAAGAATACACAATTTTTTTAAAAAAAAATGAGCTCATATAACCCATGTTCTAACATATTTGGGAGAATTATTGTTATCGGGCCTTAGTACACAAAAGGAAAAGAACAATTAAATCGAATTGGAAATATTACAGAATACTCGCTGCCAGCGATTATAATTTAAGATTTTAAGTCGGAAATAAACTACTTAAATTTAATACTCGTAAGAATTTAAGAATGTACTTTTGTTAAGAAATATTATTGGAATTTCATTTGGAGATTAAATTCTAAATTCTAAGAAATACCTTAATGAAATCTTCCTGATCTTATAAAATGATTTTCGAAATGAGAACTCAGATTGGCTTGCGAAGATTTCACTGAACGTAATTCAAACAACAAATATACACTAATTCTATATTAATGTCAGAGACATTCTAAAACGGATGCACATGAATAAAAATTTGTTTCTGTGTTTATTATAACTCCTTATTTCCGTGGTATTTTTATATTGATTTTAATATCTGATTGGAACAAGTTAAATTCTGCATTTTCGCCGAAAACGTGTAATGAGATTTCAAAGTATAAAAGCTTGAGTTGATTTATGACATTTTGCGGAAACCATACACGACCAAAAAGAAGCATTTCAGGTCATATAGAGGAGTCGTAAACTAATTTTCCCTCACTAAACAAAACTAAATAAATCAACAGTTACGTCACACCACCAAACACATTTCACATTTCCTATCCCACCAAGAGAAAAAGGCAGCACTAAATATCTTTTGATAAGTGCTACGAACGAACGTCGAACAAGGAAAGGCCGGAATCAAGACCCCGATGAGTAATAGGTGATCGACAATAAGCGTTTAATAATCTCCTCTTTCATCGTTCAGATCGGGTTGAAACTCACGCGCTTGAACCTATCCAAAGATTGATACCGCTTGTCCTATCTCACCTACTCCATTTACTAACGGCCTTCCCGGTTTCAGAACTTATCTTTTATCAGCGATCTCCACACTCTCCTGGCTGGTAACGTGTAGGAGGAGGTATCAAAAAAAGGTGTTAATAACCAGTCCCTGGATATAAATCATCCGAGTTAGAGTTGGTATCATAAATATCTCGAAATATGCTGAAAACAACATTTTTCTCCCTTTTGGCATGTGCTGTTTCCTTCGTGTCTTTAATTCACCCCTGTTTTTGTTTCTTTCTCTTTTTTGTGGCCATGCCAATTTTCTGATTTCTTTTTTCCTTGATATTGGTGCTTTCGTGCAACAGGTACGTTCACCTGGTTGTTTTGTTCCTTTCATTATTGCTCTTTTGTATCAAAATTGGCGTGTGTCTATTGTCCCTTCTTGTCCATAATTGAGACTGGGATCAAGTCGTGATTTCCTTCAAAGCTTGGAATCAGGGTATTATCCCCTGAGAATAATTCGGTCTCTTGTCCCTTTAATATAAAAATCAAATGAAATGTCTCTCAATTAAAAAGGTCGTGAGAAACTTCACTACCTCCTTAAAATGTTGATTAAGTTAACAATGTATTACTTTTTCTTAAGACATATGTATTTATTCTAGATTCCTCAGTGAGTTCAACGAAGATACAGAGAGCATCTTTCTTCAGAATTGTAATTTAGACGGTTACATGGTGTAATTGCACTTTAGAGAACTCCGAATTTCAGTTTCGTTTGATATTTTAGTTGTTTTTCTATATTTGATAAACTAATGGAATATTGGAGAGAGGCATTTAATTTTCATTCGTGTTGGGAAAACGCAAGGATCTCAACAACTGGCTTTCTATTTCATATATTTTGATACCAGTTAATTATATATTAGCAGTTAGTTATATATTATACCAGTTAAAGGACTTCAGATGCAATAAATTCAGCATCTATGAACTCTGCTTGAATTATGTTTTTTTACGGGGATCCGGACTCAAACCAACTTCCAGGCAAAAAGAAGCCGAATCTGCTCTTGGACTACTCGAATCGCTCTGACTAGTCTCATATGAACCATTACAAGATGACAATTTACCACTGAAAGTACTGAGAAGTGAAACTTCATTAAGAATTTAAATGGCGTTTGAGTCAAATATTATCATCAGTTCAAATAATTTACAGCGCATTTAGGTGTATATTAAGCGAAATATCGACATAGGATAGTAGCTTTTGACTCTATTCGCAGCTGGCTGAATTGGAAAATGTGCCTGTTCTCGCATCACTCATTTTACTGAAAAATAATTTCATAAACCCGAGAATAATTCTGTTTATCAGGTAAAGTGCCTTTGTAAGACAATTAGGCAAAAACTGAGAAAAAATACTAAACATCTTTTACCTGCCGTTTTTTAAAAATAATAATTCAAAAATAAATTTCTTAATGTGCTATTTTAAGGATGAGCTCTATTCATGCATCAACAATAAGGCAGTTCGGCAGTTCTTATGAGGACAGACCAAACATGATGATAATTTATCATTTGGTACGATAAAAAAAATGGAGCGCTTTGTTAAGAACCAAAATCATATGTTCGATGTTATGTATGATAAAATACGAATCTGAATGTAGTTAAACATTTAATTTCCTCTCCTAATTTTAAGAGGAAAAACATCTTACTCCTCGCATAAATATCTCCAAATATAAGCCAGAATGAAAAAAAGAATGGATCAAAATTCAAGCCACTATTTTCTTTCATGAATAAATGTTCATCAGCGAACACAAAAAGGAAGGGAGTGTTTCCTCTTTGGGCTGAAAAACCACGTGAAAAAGATCTTAAAATCTAATTGATTCCAGACTGCTTATGCGTATAATCTGGCGGATAAAACGGACCACCCGTAAACGAATGGCAAGGGCTCAAAACCCTGGTCCAGATTTGGTTGCCCGTCAAACATCCCAAGAAAACGGCACAAAATCGTATCAATTAAAAGTGAACAAAGAACAGCTTGATGAACGTTTTACAAGAGGCAAATGCAGCTGTCATACTCATTCATCATCCAGCTAGGCTGTCTTGAAAAGACTGCGGTGAATGCTGTCATTCAACCAACAGAATACGTGCTTGTTTGAGGAAGTAGTAGGCCAACTAATGCTAATACAGTATTCGCTATGTGGTCCGTTTAACCTTGGCATTATATTCCTCTGGCGTTCTCACTGTCTCTTTCTGTTTTATTCCATAAATCAGTAGCATTTACAAGTGACGCAATTTGAAAGACACTTGCCAGGTAAACACAGTGTCGATCACTCACTGTCGTAAGTACCAGGTAAAAACTCGCTGCTCTTCTTTTTTCTCGAAATCCTTTATGTTCTTTTGACTGTCAGTGAATACTGATGAGTCAGGATATTGATGGGCTTAGCCTAAAAATATTTGCTCATCAAGATCTGCTGAATACGAAAAAAGAAAGAGATGTATAAAAACTGCACTTCAAAGGATTTCAAAATAGCCTGCGAAAGACATCGAGGAGTAAGATGCATGCATGTGTTTAAACCCTAAATCATGCGTGTTGAAATGATGCGCTGAAACGTTCCCTGAAATTCTGTATTGCCATATGTTAACAATTTAAATGACAGTGGCTCAGCAAACAAGCTTGTACCGTTCAGTCACTGTCACATTTCTTAGTGATTCAACTGGATTTTGTTTTCGGTTGTTGAAATGGGAAAACTCATTCATTTTATCCAGGCATATAAATAATCCAATAAATATATTCAGATTTATGCTGTAGAGATAGAACTACCTTTAGTAAATTTACAACTTCTCTTTCGTTCAGTTTAGCAAAAGGAGAAAAAAAAATTGTTAAGCATTTTTTTAATCGAAACTTGTAGCATTAGAAATCTATCATATCAAACATGCTTCTTCAACTAAGGGCCATGACTCGAAATGGTATCGTTAAGAAAACTACTGTCGCCAAGATTTATAAAGCACTTTCTTTCTAACAAATTCTACTTTATTTGATGAAATAAAAATTGTTAACAAAATTATCTTGCTTTAAAACATAGAGTAATACGGTGTTTTCCTTTATAAGTAACCAGGCAGAATATCACAAGCTTTGCACAACTATTGTTTCATAAGTACTGTTCATCATTGTGTTATAAGTAGGAATATAAGAAACATACAGCTCCTAAAAAAATATGAACATTAAATAGTGATTTGAATTTTGATTTGTTGGACCATTCAAGAAATGTTTTCTAGTAAACTGACTTCATGCTACATTACAAAACTGGTTAGTCGTTGTTCATTTTTATCTATATTCACGCAAGTGGCCCTGGTTATCTTACCCTGGCATTATTTTCAATCAATAAATGTGTAAATTTGGCTAAGAAATCACCGAAATTCTGAAATAGCCAAGACGAACTTTATTTAATTGTGAACAAGAACTACAAGAATCAAACTGACATAAGTATAATTTCTTATTTTTATTCATAAAAAATTCTGCAAGTTGACAGAGCTATGAAACTTATTAAATAACATAATAATTTTATTTTTCAAGATTTGAAACTTAATCCCCGTTATTTCAAGCAGTAATAGGGAAAGTCAGGTCAAGATGGCGAGCCGAACAAATTGGCGAATAGCTTATTTTAAGTTCACACTATTAGGTTGCGCCACCCTGATACAACCAGCTCTCTACACTGCTGCGCACGAAAAAATCGCATAGTGAAGCCACTGGCGCCATTTCCTTGTTTGTTATATGGTGTTCCTGTTTTTTCGCCTGACGTATTGTAATTTTCAAGAATATTAACGTAAGATCTAGTGGACTAACACCTAAGATATTTGTTTATTCTTTGCTATGCATGACTACCTTAGACAATACGCTTTTCAAAATCACTACTTATTTTTATCGAATTCTTATTAATCTCACGAAAAAACAAAGATATTGGCCCAAGGGCTTTTTACTGTTTTCTTTCTGAAGAATGCGTGAGGTTTTTTTTTAGTTATTTTATATAATTTTCGTGAGCTACATGATCCACTATCTGTTCCAACACATGTTACAAGGTGTGAGACCTACAGAAAATATTTTAATAAACTTACCTATAAAAGAAATGTCAGTTCAGAAAGACACACAGAAGGTGAAAGAAGAGCGTTTAAAACAGCAAAGACAGGAGGCTGGGGTATATAAAAGGAGTTATTACCAAAAAACTGAAGTTTGATTCCTATAAAATGTCCGAACTTCTGACACTCATGACTTCAGTTCAAACTTCCAAAGAAAATATAATAGAGTGCCCTGCGTGTGATAAGATCTATGTTTACCCTCCATCAGAAGATTAAATTGAGTGTTGCGAATGCCACACATGGTAACCCGAGGGCTACTCAGACTCTGAATGAGAAAAATTGGTGCCTAATTTTAGCAAATGAAATATACTGGTTTTGAGTTATGTTAATTTTCTATGAGCTTAAATTTTAACTAAAATAACCATTTAATTACATGCTAATCAAGGAAAAATGTTTAAAAACGTTTAATTGATTAGCACTTTGCCCTAAATTTTCTAAAAAATAAAAATGTATTGAACTTTTGTCATAATTTTCAACTTGCTCCGTGGCCAAAGTCCCCTTGCCCCGGTACCGGTGCAAATTGATACTTTCGCTTTGCTTATTTTAAATGGCACAATAACTTTGATAATATTGAAATAGAAATTTCACAATTTAAGTAAAACACAACAAAAGGCTAATCTAATAATATATGCAAACACAAAAAAATTACCTCAAAAACTGAATTTATTAAAAATGGTTAAATGTAACATCGCAATCATTACCTGACTGCCCCTACAGTCTTAATTTTATTATACAAGATATTTTTTTGCACAAATGGTTATTAACGTGATGCTGTCTTATTAGAGCATAAATTTTTTCATCCTTTACATTTATAAGTTTTTCTTGATGAACAAGAATATGTTTCACCGACAATTTATTACAGATCTTCTACCAATGCTCAGCAATTAATATTTAAACACACATAGATAGATCTAACTTTCTAGCAAAAGTATAAGTCACAAAAATAGCCACACTCATATGGCTTGTTAATGCAACGTTCAGTTTTAAAATTGCAATATAGGACATCTGAAAATACTTGTGATAAGATATGATACATATTAAACATTAAACAGAATAATGCTACAAATTCAAATGTGAAATTTAAAAATATCTATACAAATATTTAGATATAAATTTTTATGCTATTATGTTAAAGCTTTTTATTTTATGTGGAATGTAAACAAATTTTTATTAAAATATGACATAATAAATAAATACTCTAAATCTTAATTAAATAAACATTCTTAAATGTCATTGTCATGGCATTAAGAACAAAATGTCATGACAATGACATTCTGTTTATTTTTTTAAAACGCCAATTTCACTTCTCCAAGCAACACCTGAGAAAAGTTATAAAGAAATCTTTTACACATTTGTTCATTAAAATTAATTCATAAACTTTGTTTAAGCAAATATTTATTCTCATTTATCGCTTTACAGTTTCTCTAACTGTAAAAAGTTTAAACATCAATGATATCCTCTTTGCTCTGTACTACGACAATTTTTGAATTGCCTATATATGTTTTTTTTTTTTTTTTTATTTTTCAAATTTTCTACAGAGATATTATGCATTCTTATAAAAAAACTAAGAATGTTAGGTTTACATGTATTAACTCAAAATTTCAAAAAACAGCATCTGGAAAAATTTTAACTACGTCTGTACAATTTCTACGTCTTTAAAAATGTTACATCTGTAGAAATTTTAACTACGGAAAATCTGTGTACATCCCATCTTATTTCTTAAAAGCATTTAACCAAAAGAAAATTATCATTGAACTGTTAAACCAAATGTACAACTCATGAAAAGATATGATATGAAGCTCAGTAACATGATGCTTCAAAAACATACAGTTTGATCATGAAATTATGGCTTATTTTGTATTTTTATGGCTTAAAATTAAGTTTCTATGGGATGTTCTACGTCGTAAAAAATAATTTTCTACCCTGCTAAATGTTCCCCCGACTACACGGATGAGTTGCTTCCTGATAAGTAAGCAGGAACTCGCTTTTCCTGGGGGTATAATAATAGTGGGGGTTGTATGACCTCCTTCCAGTGATAGTACGTATCTCCTTCGGGAGGGGTCGGGCCATGGTCCGGTGATGGGCTACTAGGACTCCGGCCTCAGTACTCGAGCTAATGCAGCGGCTATCATTCAGTACCCCGGGTGATGGGGGTAACACGGTTTGCGGTTACCCTGCTAAATGTCATAGTGTTCTGGTGGCAGAATCTAAGCTTCAGAACACGAGGGTGCTGGGTTCGAGACTCCATTCCATCAATAATTTGTCGTGTATGTGGCCCCGTGCAAGTTAAATATACAGTCGAAAAACATATGTCGTCTCTTTGTGTGGTTTCGAAGTCTGGAGAGTTGGCTGCCGCCTCATATCCCTTCTTTGTTATCGGATTGCGATATGAAATTAGAATATCCGTCTCAATTTAGGCTCAACGTGTGAATTCTGCTTGTTGGAATTTGATTTAGAATTTTGAATCTAAAGCTACTCACTTTTATTGGTAAGACTTTAATAACTTTAAATTAAAAGCTTATAAAATAAAAAAATTGGGAAATTTGTTGCTTTTATAAATATATGGTTAAACTATTTTCTATCAAAGTTACCAAGAACAATTATTTTTATTCGTATTGCGAATTAGTTATTCGTATTGTGAATTAGTTATTCTTATTCGTATTGCGAATTAATTATTCTTATTCGGATTGCGAATTAGTTATTCATATTACGAATTAGTTATTTTTATTCCTATCGCGAACTGGTTAGTCTTACTCGGTAGCAAAAATATGTTCAGAAAACCTATTTAATATGAAAAGAGAGATATCCGACCGAAGCAGCAGCAATAATACAGAATTCCTTTTCAGACTTAAATTCAAACATTATGGATTGATAATAATAGCAGTCACATAAAGTTTATTAATTTTACTCAAGGACAACTTTAATTGACTAGTACATAAAAAACTACGAGAGGTCGATGTAATGTGTGTTACTACACATCTTATGGACATTGAAAGACCTATGTGAAATTAAACAACTTTCTTTCTAAATTAAGTTTCATTATGTAGAATACCGATTTTTGGTTTATGAAGCTAAATTCTGTTCAAATAATTCAATTCCCTTTAAATACATTAGGATCGTATTCAGGACTTTTGTACTGGGCGTATTGGTACACTACTAGAGTGATAAGATGTTCTGAGCTTGAGCCCCAAACACTCTTGGACTCAGGTGCTAAATAATTGACTAGAACATGAAAAGCTACGAGAGGTCGAATGTAATGTGTGTTACTACACATCTTATGGACGTTGAAAGACCTCTGTGAAATTAAACAATTTTCTTTTTAGATTCAGTTTCATTATGGGACTTTATTCACATACCATATAAGATTTTTATAATCTGAAGTAATTCCTAATAACTATTTATACAACAAGTATATAATATAATTTTCTAGAATTCGTCGTTTTAATTTGGTCGAAGAAGATCATGCTAATATAAGATCAAGGGTATTGACAGGGAATGAGGTTATTGGTCGAATTCCGAACAATTAACAAAGATAAAAAAAATCCGAAAAATAAAACAGTCAATTATTTAAATGTTTTTTTTTAAAAAAGTAAGAGATAAAGGAGTATAAATAATGTATTTGGCTGTCATTTTTGCCATTTTTCCCTCTCCGACTGATTCATCCCCATTGATCATAAATTTTACCAGATCCTATGTAAAGTAAAAGTTAGAAAGGAGAATTCTTTAGAAACTAACTTTTTAAAGCTTAAATCTAGTTTTTTTTTTTGTAAATACGAACTATTTGCTTATGAATAATAATAATAAGCAGGACAATTCGGGACGTTAATAAACTCGGGAAACTATAATTTTGAACAAAGAATGAAAAATAGGAATTATCACAGAAAATTAGAAGTGTCTGTTTATGGGAACACACTACGTTCTTTCTCTAGCTAAATTGTGGTGACCTTATTCTATGCATAGAAAATGATAGAAAAAGTGTTAACTTTCACTTTGCTTTTTTAAAAACTACATCTAGCTTATATGTTTTTTAATATAAGCTATTTAATTATACAAATTAGACGAACCCAAATCATTTAATGCGGGACAAACGATGAAAGTTCAAGATAGTCCCGGCTGATCGCAGATGTCTGATCACTTTTCGTGACTTTCCCTATACTCTCAACTTGAGTCGCTACTGAAAAGCGTAATAATTAGAAAGCATCGAAGTTTTTCCCCATATTATTAAAAAAATAAAAATTGAAATATATACCTTAAGAAATTTCATAAACAAAACCAGCGTAGTTGTTCTAATCCCACTTAGTCTAGCACATCTGGCCAAGTCAATGAGTTAAGCATAAATGACAATGGAGAAGTGTGGCTTCCTGTTGGTCCTGTTGACTTTGGCATCTAGATAGCAGCTGAGGTAGAAGTTTCACTTACATCCAGAATATGGAGATATGTTGCCTTCCTGGAGGACTTTCAGGGGAAACTGGCCCATATCTGTGTATCGCCTGGTGGAAAAGCAGGCAATCCTCCATCAGCCAACCTGACCGCAGTGAGAAATTAAACACACAGCGTTTTACCAGTTTTGGAATGATTCTGGTTAAAAGCACAGCCAGAGGATAGAATCCATAACCATCTTACTCTAATTAATGGCTTAATCCAAAAGTGAGAAAACATAAGCATACGCACATTATAGCTTTTTTCTTACTGTAAAATAAAAAGTATATATAAATATCAATTGCACTTTATTCGAATACCCCATAAAATTTTTACAATTTGAAGTAATTCCTAACAACTATTTATACAATAAGTATATAATGTAATTTTCTCGCATTAGTCGTTTTAATTTGGTCAACGAAGATCATGTTAATATAAGAACAAATAGAAATTAAGTTCTGGCATGAACTATTGTTATGTAAATAAAAGTAAACATAAATCCGTCGCAGCAACCTATTTTATAATTCATAAATACGTTAATATTTTCCAAGCAGTTGCAATAAATTGGAAAGAAATGCATTCTTCTTTAACAGACTGAAATCTTAATTATATTCTTCTAAAACCTACTTTATAAATACAACTTTTTGAAGATTTGACTTTTCTTGATTACAAAATTCAATACAAGAGCCGAAAGATGACACAAACATCTTCTAGGAAGTTCCAAGATCCCAAGACGAAATCACCAACAACTGGCGACATTTATTAAGAATCTTCGGAACAACAATTGGCGTCCATCAAAATCCACCAAAATCTATTCAGATCGCCAAAGTCACGTCAAACATAGCAGTTTAACCTCAATGAAACAGACATGAAGCCAAATAATAGGATCGGAACACAAGAAAATGACGGTTCGTGTCAATCGTCCGCTGTTTCTATTGGCGAAATAAAGTTATCTATTGAAATTGTAGTTTAACTCCTTGATTGCTCCAAAGAAAGTTCCCAGGCAACTTTCCTATTGAGAACTGTTTGACGCAAATCGATCAACAAAAGCTGGCCGTCACTTTTGATTGCTCAATCGGATTTTGTATGAGTAAACAATCTTTTTTCCCTTGAGAATTCAGAAAAGTTTCCTTTTAGAGAATGAATGGGTCTGGGAAGTTTTGATGTGATGAAATGATTAGAGGTAATTGCGGATAAAAATAAGGCCTTTTGATGGTTTTTCATTAGCTAAGAGGCATAATAGCCTGCTGTTACTTATTTGATCAGGATTATTTGCTCGTGTTAGGTGGCAATGCTATTTAATCTATAAGGCATACTTTATATTCGATTTATTTATTCGATGGTAATGTTACTTATTTCAACAGATAGATTTTCTGATCATGAATGACAATACTGATTTTAAGAAACCATGACTGATACAATTCATAACTTTTTATCTTCTTACATCGAGGAAGCAAAGAAATTACTTTTCAATTATTCTATATAGTTATGTCGGCTAAATTATAACAGATTGCTTTAAATTGATTATAATATATGATATAGCTGCACGTTAAACAATTATAGCGTTGCATTATGCTGATACTGCTCTGTGTTACAATATATTATTATAGTGTTATTTGTAAATAGTAATTTCATTGCAAAAGTTTCTGGACCGATCTGAGAACGTTGCTTCTAAATAGTGATCAACTTTCTTTTTTATAAAAGTTGAGGAATTTAATAACAGGGATAATATACTTCTTTTTTTAATGTTTATCGTTATCTAATAGACATAGTAACTTAGTGTTAATCTGCGGTCACATTTCCCAATAATGAATAACGTTGTTATTTGTTATGCGCCATATTTTCTCATATTGGTGATAAAAATGTAAAATTAAGAATACATTTGAAATGAAGTTTTTCCTATTAACCATTTGCGGCGCAGTGTACCAGCTGATGGCACACCTAATTTCACTCGCTTCTCAACCGTTAAATTCAACTATAAATAGAAAATAATAGGTTTAAGATAGGGCTAATAGTACTGTTAGAATGTATGTAGCATCCTCATGGAATTTCGTTTCGGAATAGGAATTATTAGAGATAAAATTTGGAAAAATTCCTTAACTCAGAGATAAGAAATTTTTTCATATCTGGGCGTCTACAATTTTAGCAAATTAGCACGGAAATTTTCCTCCAATATTCTTGAAGTTTTAATTTATGATTTTCTGTAAGATTCAACAATATTTTTTGAGTCTATCAAGGTGGCTGTGTCTAAGGGGGTTCTCATATGAGGGGGTGACCCCAAAGGGGGACGACACCCCCTCGGAAGTAAGTAAGTTTTATTAATTTTTTTTGTAGAGTCTATGTCTAGACAATAAACTAAACCCATTCATGATGTTTTTTTATCATATTTCAAAACATTTAATGTCTTACACCGCAAAGGGTTAAATGGCGTTGAGTGCCAATTGAGTTTGGAAATATTTTATGTCTCGAAATAAAATTAAGTAAAGTATGGCTTTTTGGTGTTTATTATTAGCTCAAAGCTGCAATTTAATGTGTTATTTATTTTATGAAGCATATTTTTCTAGTACTGAGATTCAGTGGCGGACAGCCCAGGCTGCCAGCCTGCCTGATGGCAAGTGGGAACCCTTATTAAATCATTCTGGGGCCCCAGGATTGTGTGTTCAAAAGAGAGAGAAAGAGAAGAACTTTTTTTCTAGAAAATATCTTGCGTCTTTCCTGAGCATCAATATTTTCTGTACAAGGCCGGGAAGCAATAACCACAAGAATTTTATTCTTCTAGGAGGCACCCAGCAAGAAGGAGGAGATAACCACTCTGCGCAAGAAGGGTGCAGACCCTTGGAGGTGGCTATACAATTTGCATTTTGTTGTTTGTGCATTTTGCTGTAGTAAAACTGATGGACGAGAGAACTCGCCTATTTTCTAAAGTAGAAAAAAAAAGTCTTCGGCCGCTAAAACTGTAACAAGGGAGGGAAGGAATATCACGTAATTTGAGGCCCAAAGGACGTCTTTGAAGATTTTCCATTTTTCTGGGATGAATAATGTAGTGGTATTAGTGAAATTTCGAAGCTAAAAATCATATAGACCTTATTAAGAAATTCATTGTGAGGCCGCGGTAGCCTTGTGGTGGCCTCGCTAATAACATCTAAAATATTTATCGCACGAAACTTGTTTTTACACCTTTTTAAAGAACAATAAATTGTCTTTGCAATGATTCTAATTTCATTGCGGTTGAATTTTTTCTCTAATTATAATTAACATTTAAAAATTAATTTTAAACGCAATTTCTATTGTCATAAAATTAAAATCAAACTAATTTATTGCTTCATTAAATCCTTCATTCACGTGTTTTTGCCACTGTTAAAGTTATGATAAGAAAATATTGGTTTCTTTGGACATTAACTCCAAGGCAAACTTGGGGCCGCAATGGCCTCGTGGCAAGGTCTCGGCCTAGGGGCCGGATGGTTCGAAGTTACACAGAAAACCACTGTGTATGTGGGTCTGATGCACGCTAAATCGTACGGAGTGGGTCATACGTCCTAGCGCTGGGTGGAAGTTTGGAGGAAGAGAGTGCCAGCTGAGGTGTTGTCCTCGTCATCTCACAGCGGTTGAAAATTATGTGGTCAATCCTAAAATATCCCTCGTGTTGCTTCAAAACGGGAGGTTAATATAACTAAACCTAAACAGGAAGAAATTCATTCTCCAAGTAGAACTTGGATTCTATTGAAAACGAATTGGAGATTATTTGAATGCAGAGAAATTATTGACAGATTTGCACAGTCACCGTGAAATGACTCGCCACTTAATGAAGGGGACAACAAGTAAAACACTTCTGTACTTTTGAGTTGTTAATATTTGACAATAAGAAGTATTTTTTAAAAAAATTGGAATTGGTAAATAGATTGCACTTATTTTCAGTTTAGTTAAAAAATTCTCAAAATTGCATCACATTTCCAAAATTACAGTATGCTATACAACCTTCAAAATTATTTAATTTTCTATTGAAAAATTGTATCCATAGTTGGTATTTCTTACTTCTAATCACATGTATAATACGTATATACTGTAATTACTAATATATATATATATATATAACAGACGTTTAGATTAGGAATAGGTTTTAATAACTTACTAATTTTAATTTATTATATTTGTAATAAATAAAATTAAAAAATATATGTAAGATGGCATGCTACATAGATAGGACCCTCTTTATTCATGGTAACCACTATTTTTCGAACTACTCCGCCACTGCTGAGATTGACAAAAGTATTCGTTCTATCAAGCGTTATATTCTAATATTCGATAACAATGTTACTTATTTTAGCAGGGTAATTCAATATTACTGAGTAACAACGCAGCTATTAAAGTTTATCTTTAGGAATATAACTGATAAACTTTATAGCTTTTGCGATAATGATAAAAAAAATACCTGGTGATTTTTCGTTAGCTAAAAGGTACTATGATCTTTTGGTATATTTTCTACTTCGATTACAACAATTGTATTTAATTTATCATTCGTATTTCCTAACATTGCATAATTAAGTTACTTATTTCATCAGACTTATTTTTTTTATTATTGGATAACAATATTCCTTAACTTATGAGTCATGTTATCTAGTACTGGAAAACAAACATATAATTGAGGAAGATATGAAATAAAATTTTAATGAGATTTTAATGATATTTTTAAAACAATAATAATTCTTTATATGTATATAATAATTCTTTTCTCTTTGATCCTAAGGCTTCTTAAACTATGAGTACAGATCCCAAGAAGGATGCCGAAAACCTAGAAAGCCCGTGCTTATGTCAAATTATTTTACTAATTTTATCAAGCTAAGATTATTTTTTAAATAACATACAGATTCGACTCATTTTTTTTTCATTTAAATTTTACAAATATATATACATCATTAAATTTTTGTTTGTTTAACACAGATCAGGACATCATTGACCTATTTTATTAACCTATAGAGGGCCTTATCGTAAAGAGGAATTGGAAAGAATGTATATTTGTTTTGCTTCCAAATATAGATAGAGTACATAGAATTATATATATTGACCTATTAATCATTCAAATCACGATATCAAAAGGTTCGAGTTGAGCCATATGATATGCCTGGTTCCTTCAGGTTTCCGTATAATTCATTATTAAATCAGTCGAAGTTCTTGTTTATGTTTTAATTTCAATTAACTGTCAAAACCGACTTCACTATTTTATCCTTTCTCATTTCAAACGCATTGTCTCATTATTTCATAACACATAAATAATTGTAACTGATGTTCAGGCATGGGTTGCTTTTTCTCTTTATGCTGCTATTAGAATAAAAGAAATTTAAGATAAAAACATACTTCACACAATCTCTTCTAAAATAGATTAGCTTTGAAGTTCCTTTGGAAAAAAAAATTTAATGATGGAAGTTATTTTAAAGTCCTATTTTTTAGATAATTCTGAAAACAATTATAAAATTATCTTTTAATTCAAAATAGAACAAAATAAAGAAAGCAAGATAACACAATGGTGGAAACCCTCTTCTTGATGATCTCTTGCTTCAAAGCGAGATTGCTAGTATTAAATTTTATCGAAAATATCATCAAAGTTCATCCACTTTCGCGTAAAAATACTTAATTGTATTGAATTCAGCTAATTTAAAATATATTTTGCTATGAAATATTCTTAACTGAATAAAATATTTGTATAAAAAAGTAATTTCACTCTATTTATTTCCTTTAGTTTTGATTATTAATGGGAGATACGTTGAATACCAGAAACAAATGATATACTTTAAATAATTTAGCAGATTGTAAATCCTGAACCATTGGAAATTAATGAAAATAGATGCTGTAAATAATTCAAATTAAAAAGAAATTTTCGATTACCTTCTTCGTACAAATATTTATTTGAGCTGTACAAAACTACACCATATGGTATGTCAAATTACTAGAAAGACAAAGAGATTGAAGCAGTATGCAATTAAATTACTCTGTTTGTGAATAACTAGTTTTACCTAGCGTTCGAGAACAAGTGTTAAGCTGAGAAATTTTGATAGATATATCTGAAATATTTCCAGATAGTTCTAGGGGTTAGGTATTCTTTCTTTCAGTGAAATTTCTGGTATATCTCCAAACAGTTCGAATGCCGGGTGTTATTCATTTGCGAAAAGATCTTTTAAAATTTCTAAACGAAGTCGAATCAGATTTTGTGTCTCTGAAACCGGCAATATCAACTTCCGACCTCATGTACAATTATCAATCACCCTTGGCGAATATTAGAATTCACTGCGTGTTTCAGAAAAGACGTGACAGACTTTACTAGTTGATAGAGCACACCAAAGCAAAAATTTAAACTATAATGTATGGTAATGATAAAATGTATGATGCATGCCCCGAAATGAAATGCAAAGACGCTAACACGTTTAGAAATACCCGCTCCGCACACGTTAAATCTGCATACAAGTTGCAAACTACCGGTAGAAGAACACCATGCACACCAATGTCATAAGAGGAAGAAAAACAAAAATTATTAAAACTTAACCCCTTAACCGTCGTCCCTTACGTCGTACGAGCATCGAAATATCGCATTTTTAGGCTTATAAATTAAAATTTAATCATTAATTAGCTTTATAATTTGACACAGAAATTACGTAGGATCCATAAACATCTAAAGTATTCTATTCCTTCTTAGGTGAGTGAAAACGACAGCCCCTTTCCAAAACAGAAAGGGTCATCTTATTAGATAGCAAAGAAAACAAAACTGTTATGGGGTTAATCCATATTAAGTGAGATTGTGAGGGTGGCATATATAGCACCTCAGCATGTGTGAAGAGTTTATTCATAGGACATTTTTCTAATTTCTCTATTGGTTCCTTTACGTTCGGGATTGATGAGAATATTTTTGTTAGTTCATTGAGAAGTTTCATTAAGTCTGATATTACATTTAAAATTCTCTTTCCTTCATTAGGACTTTTTCCTTGCATTTTAATGAAAGTTTCATTTCTGTAGAGAAAAGTTTATTTTTCTGAGTTGGAGCTTGAATTTCGGTAATTTCAGTTTTAAAGTTTGACCCATTCTTTTTGAAATACGTTTTATATGAGTTATCTACATGGTATACAACAGTATAACGAGTAACAGCTTGTAAGAATGTAAATATTAACAGTGCGTACATGTATAAAGAATATAAGAAATGTGTATTTGAGTGTTCATTATCATTACTCCTTAAACAGTGCCTTGGGGTGAAATTTCACCCTACAAATTTTCTTAACCTGATTTCTTTTCATAATACATTTAAAGTTTGCATATTCTATACTAATAACATGTATTTAACGTGTTATTTCTTATTGTGAGCAATGGAAACTGACATGTTTTTCAAGTACTGGAGACTGATTTCTCAAAAGAAAGGACTACTGAATAGGAATCAATATGGCTTAGTAGGTCTTTAATTTTATCAAATCAATACTGGCAGCACAATAACGAGGAAATCAAAGCTGTCGTACATTGTTGCCCATTAATAATGACGAACTAGCAGCAATTATATCTTTCATCGCTTGACATTTCATTAACGTTTAATGTTTAGACACGATAGTCAACTGTTTCGTCAAGTACTGTGTGAAGTGGATTTTAAAGAGAAAGGGAAGTGACAATTCACTATTCATATCTTCAGTTGAGATAAAAAAAATCTATCATAAGGAAAAGCTTTTATTTTTTAAAATTTATCGTAGCAACAATTCAAATAAAAGCTCAAACCATCTAAAACACTCCAGTGTTAAAATGAATGAAATGGTTCTGAAAAGGTTTCGTTAAATAGTTAGTTTCCTTAAACTTCAAAGAAGAATCAAAATGTTTTTCTAATATCATTATGTAAAGAAATTCTTCATTTAGACTATGACAATAACAGTTGCGATTGTTTTATGAATGTTAAATGTAAAGTTAGGGAAAACAAATTTTATACAAAACTCGAAAGAAAAAATTATTAATTTATCAGCTTATACTAATTGTATCTATTAGGTCTATTTTAGTTTAAATACTGCTAATTTTAAAACAAAGTTTGTTTGTTTGTTTTCATATATGATATAACAAGTTTTTAATTTTTCCTTTTAAAGTTTATTCTTTTCTTGTCAAAAATTTGTTTAATGGGATTATTTGTTGCAAACAATTCACTTTTCTCACAGTTATGTCAGGTAATGTTTTCTTTGTTGTGCAGTAAACTCTGCAGAATCTTTTCAATTCTCTTCCTAAAAACTCTGACAAGTATACAAAAATGACTTTCCTCGATATATTTTTTACTTAGATTCTTCATTTTTCATATTATGTTACAAATCATTTCGAATAACATTAAATCGATTTTGTATAAGTACACACGATTATATCGAATTCGCCATCATATGAGAATTTTCTGTTTTAAAAGCAATGTTGAGCAAATAACTGTTTACTTCTTTAAAATGCTCGTACTATTTCAGTCGTAAATTTATATTTGAATATTATATATCATGCGCTTATCAAAAGCCCAAATGAATAATTGCACAAAATCAAAACACAAATCTGCTGATTACACTTTAACGAGCAATTTAATTCGCAAATTAAAAAAAAGCCACAAACATATAACATCAATGAATAATTTTCTTAAGTAAAGTTATATAGTTTCTATAAAAAACTCAAGTCACAAACTTCATTCTCCATCACTACGATTTCTTTTGTAGGAAGTAAAATAATCTTCACACGAAAAGAAAAAAAACAAACAAACGAAGTTTTAACTTTCAATACATTGTATTTTATATTAACTAGACTTGAATTCTATTATTGCTGCAATTTTAATCGTATAATGAATATATTACTGAAATAATGTTTTGCTCGTATTTTAAACAAATGATAACGATAATCTGATGAGTAACATACAGTAATAAATTTAACAGTCACATCAGATTACAATGAAAAAGAAAATGTTATCCTAAACGAACAAGGGTTTTAGTCAAATTTACATCGCTAAATCATGGCACGATTTCTCATTCTTTTGATCTATTCTAAAAAAATATCACTCCCAGACATCCTTTCTTGCTCCTATTCACAACCACCTGCCCCATGTGTAAGGAAGAAAATCAAATCGGAGTCCAATCTCTGCGAAACATACTTAAGCGATTAAGTACCAACTAGAAATCTTGACTTGTTTGTATTTTTTCTTGCCTTAATAGTCCCCAAAGGGAGACAAAGAAACGCTAATGAAAAACACTAAGACTAGAGGGGAGGGGGGTGGAATAATCTAAGCTTCCACCCCTCCAAAGGGGCCGCAACTCTTTTCCCAATTAACCAGGTTTGTTAACGAGTTCCACATAAGGATGATGCTGGGCCATCAACTGTCTGCGTTCTCGACTAAGGATTTGTTGGACATGGAGGTCGCTGAAGAGTCGTTAGGAACGGGGTGGGATGGAACAAAATCGAAACATTTGTAGTCCTCAGAGACCATTGACATCCCCCCTCCCGTCTACCCTCTCTTTCCGCCCAGGATGCGTGTGGTCTTTGGACCGGCGTGACCAGAGAATGACAATGAGTGTTCTGAGCTTATAAAAGTGCAAGGCGTCAGCAATTTCATTCGAAATAGAATGTTTGAGGAAGAGGATTTCGGATAGGTTAGGGTGTGTGGCGGGGAAGAAGGTTGGTGTTTAGTCTGTTGGAGTCTTTGGGATGGTTGACAGTTGGGAGTGGGTTGATCTGCGGTGAGTTGATTAAAGATGGCTGAACTTTGTGGAGAGGAACTAGATTATTAAAAATAAGTACCAAAGACTACCTTTGAGAGGACTTCAAATGCTAGGATTTATTCTATTGACATTTTTCGTACGTGGAAAACAGTATATATTATCAATGTTGGTGAATGATTTATTCATTTATTTGAATGAATAAATCATTCGTCATTCAATTTCTAAATAATAAAATTTAGAAATAACTATGACATTTATTTAAATTTATTATTCACGTTATCTTATTGAAAAGAATTACAGCAATAAGGACATTTTTTTTATGTATGAGAGAATCTACTTATTACATCGATTACTTTCTTAAACTCCGTTTTGTATTATTTAAAAGAATAAGCTAAATGTATGACTTTCATATCTTTAAAAAAAAGTTAATTTCAAAAAGTTTTCATGGAAATTATGCCTTTTAAAGTATTCACTTTCTCTACACCCTGATTAATGCAATCATTGTGAATGTCCTCCATTCAATTTTTTTAATCGAATTACTTCTATTTAATTGCGAGGGTTCAGCACAAAAAAGAAAGAAAAAAGATGGAAAAAATTACTTTTTAAAAATGGTTGGGATAAAATGTATCTCGTCTTTGGGTTGCTAAACCAGTAATAATTATTAAGGTTTTAATCCAATTCCAGGTATTCTAGAAATATTCTATGCTAGGTCTATTTATGATGCCCAATTTCTTAAAAACTATTCTTAATTCAATAACTCTAAGAAAACAATATACAACGCAATCACAGTTCCATTCATATGCTACCTTCAAAGTCGATGCTGGTTGCCTTTTCTGTTGTAACTGACCAAAAAATTTAAAGCGTTTAAGTACATTGCTACATTTAAATTTTGATTTAGAATATTCTTTCTTCAAAAGTTATGTTATAAACATCTGAAAAATGAAGACATTTGCCGTGCAGTTTAAAAATATCACAAATCTGAAAATCAAACGTTTGTCACTTTAGATTGATGTGGCACTTAAATACAATATACCTTCGCTTTAAATAGAATAATTAGAGCAAAAAGGTGTCTGAAAAACCAAGAGATCGTTAAATTGAGGATATTAAATTGGACATAAAACACCTACCATATTTCTTACAAAAGAGAAAATCCATGCAACCGCTTTTTAGAGAGGTGAAGAAATACTCTTACGCTTATTGGAAGGGTTAGAAAGATTTCAAGAACTTTACTGAAGTTCTGTCCATTGAATAGAAGTGTACAACACCGAGGTTTTTTACTGTATCTGTTTTCATATTGTTCAGATTGAAGGAAAAGGGTCTGAATAGACTAACTTGTAAAAATTTTTCCCAGCCACTCTCCAGATAAAGTTTTAAAATCTCTGGTTCATAGTATTGATTTTTAACGTTTAACATCATCATTTTAGACATTTTCACGGACATGTTGGAAACATTTGAACAACTCGTAAACTCTTCTGCGACTCATACAGTCTTCCCCATAAACTTTCTTTAAATTTGTACAAGTCTTGACAAGCTTTTGGCAAAATTTGATGTAGATTCTCTGCTCAGTTTTCTCTACCATAAAATTGCGAACAACAGCATAGAAGGCACATTTTTCAAAAGTCCACTGCATAGTAGTGGTGAAAGCTATGATCTTGTAACTTTCGGCGTGTGACGGTTCACGGCCAATATACATATTCCGAACGTCTTCACTTTGTTTGCTTTGGCCTTGAAAGAAGGCCACCAGTCAAGATACTTTTTGATCACACCTCATACAATCCAAGTACGTTTCAATAAATCCATCATTGATCCCCTTATAGGTGCATAACTCACCAGCATGTGAAACCAAATTTTGAATTTTTTAGTTTTAGTATTCAACTACTTTGCACTTAAGCAGTTCAAAGCGGTGACTTTCAACTTCTTACACTTTCTTTATCTCCCCACCCACTCCCAACTTATTCAGTATTTCAAAACAATCCAAGTACCCTTGAATAGATTAAACTTCCAACAACCATAATTAAAGTAAAATATGCTTTTAAAAGAATTTTTTTAAGAAATTCATGTTTACCCTAATGCTGCGCTCGATCGATATATTGCTCGAAGATCACAGCCTTCATTCTAGTACAAAACAATCTTTAGTTATGAATTGCATACAGAAGGGCAAATTCATCAACCAATCAAACTTTGAAATCTGTAGCACCTTTTTGATTTCCACAGTTTAACTTTATTTATCTAAAATCATCTTCTATTTACCTACAGGGCGCTCTTTGGAACAATGACTCCCATCCATTTCTCTCTCCTCCCATCCAACAGAACTTCAAGCATAATACAAGTACCCTCGTGTAGATTAAAATTTCTATAATAGTACTTCTAGTGCAACATGATTTAACAAGGTTATTTGATAATTTTTTATTCCCATGTTGCTCCTAAAACCTGTCTTTGTATGACCTAGTTCAAAAACACAAGTCTAGTATAAAGAACCATCACTAGCATTGAAAGCTCCCTCGTACACCCATCATATAAGAGAGGCACAGTTCCCCAATTAATCAAATCAAACTTCGAACTCTGTAGCAAATATTTGATTTCCACAATTTAACTTTATTTATCTAAAACCATCTTCTATTACAACGCACCTTTAGAGAAATGTCTTTCAACCTTTCTCACTCCCCCCCCCCACTTGCAACAGAACTTCAAACATAATTCAAGTACCTTTATGTAGATTAAAATTTCTGTAATAGTATTTCTAGTAAAACATGCTTTAACAAAGCTTTTTGATGATTTTTTATTCCCATGTTACCCCTAAAACCTGACTTCATATGCCACCAGTCTAGAATAAAGAGTCATCTCTCGCATTAAGAGCTGCCTCACGCATCCATCATGCAGGAGGGGCACAATTCCCCAACAAATCAAATCAAACTTTGAAATCTGTAGCACCTATTTGATTTCCACAATTTAACTTTATTTATCTAAAAGCATCATCTATTTACCTACTCTTGCAGGGAAAATGAGAGAAGGGACGAAAAATAAATCCTTTCCTGCGCCTGCGGAGCTGAGGAAAGGCGGTTGATCGTGCTTTTTGGTTCATAATGCTCGCTCCCTGACACCCGCATGACGTTAGACGAAGTTTATGGCCCTCATTTTACATTAGGACTTGAATGACTTTCTCGGCGAGTTTTCCCTCTCTATCTGCAGCCTGTATCTTTTAATTACTCTCTAAAGACGCCGCCGCAGAAACATAGCAGGCAACACAATACCAATATATCTGACGCGCTCTTTTGCCTTCCAGTTACGGGGATCAGAGGAAAAGTGGCTCCTGATTAACTTCTGGGATTCAGACTTGGGATGCACAGATTGGAAGGGATCTAATGGTATTAAGATAAGGGTTTCTTAGACTATGGGTTCCTTTCCCCAATTGGGGTCGCATTCGCGAACATGCTCACAAGTATCTTTTCTTTTAAATTCTTGAAACATTTTGTAAGCAATCTTGATTTGAAAAGATAACATTAAAATTTGGTATATAATTATTTCTCATTGAATTTTCGTTCAGTCAATATTAAATTAGGATTCATTTTTCATATTTTTTTACCAAGTTTTAGATCCCAGCCAAATTTTTATGATAGAAACAGGGTAGCAATTTTTTTCCATTTGAAAAGGGGTCGGTCACAAGAGGAATAAGTTTCAGAAACCCTGATCTGAAGGTATTATATCAGGGCTTCCTGGTATAACAGAATTAAGCCAAAGATTCTTAGACTATAGGTTAATACCACATGTGGGATCGCAGAGAAAGATATGATCCATCGAAATTCTCACAGATGTGTCTTCTTTCAAATATTTCAACACTCGTACGTAAGAGGAATTAATAAAAAAATATTAATTTTTTAAAAAAAGGTTTAATTGAAATTTGCTCTATAACTATTTTTATTGAATTTCTTCTTAGTACAGATTCATTTTTATATTTAGCTAGCAACTGTAGGGTCGAGACAAAATTTTCATGATAAAGACGGGAGAGCGAATGCTTCTTTCTTCCTAGCCGAAGAGGTATGACAGAGAAAACAGTTTAAGAAACCTTGATCAATGGTATTATCAAGGTTTCTTAAACTATGCTTCTCACCACAAGTTGGGTCGCACAGAAAGATATAATAGTCGACAAGATTCTCACAGATGTCTGATCTTTCAAATTCAAAATGATTTAAGGAGGCATTTTGATTTAAAAGATTTTCATTAAAATTTGCTATATAATTCATTTCCGTGGATTTTCTTTCAGTTAACGTTAATTTATGCTTCCTTCTCATATCTAGTTGCCAACTTCGGGGTTGCTGCAAAATTTTTAAGACGGAAATGTGGTCGCAATAGGAAAAAGTGCGAAAGAACTCTAATCTAATGGTGTTAGATAGGGATGTTTAAACAATATAATCGAAATGGGATAGCAACTGAAAATAATTTAGAAGCCCTGTACTATACAAGTTCTCAGTTTTATTCATTACCCACTATTACCATAAACCTGTTTTATTGAAAGTGTGAAATAATATTATTATGCTTTCAGTTTAACAATACTATTAATAAATCTCAATATGTTTTTACATGTTCACTCTGCATTAGTTTAAAAAAAAGTTAAATATTCAAAATTGCTGGCAATAGCTGCTATAGCCAATGACAAATCAAATTCATAGTATGGGAAAGCTCTACAGTGTACCATTATGTCCAACTAAATAACAGCAAATATAATCATAATGTATTTAAGAAAATTGATATATTTGAACAAAACTTCGTTTTCCTTCGTTTTAAACCGATATTTTGAATAATGAAACTTTAAATTTAAAAGGGTAGTTCTATAATTTAATATAACTCGTATTGAGCACTAAGACAAGCTGAAACACGAATTACACAACTCACTAGTGAGGCAGTCACTCATAACGTTTTACGAACTATCGATTGAAATGTTATTGACAGCACAGTTTCGAAACTTTTTTTGTTTATTACAAAAAAAAGACCAGGCTCTACTATACATAATTTTCTTGGTTAGAATCGTATCCACCAAACAATCCGTCTTTAATTAAAAATAGAATCATATTCAAGAATATGTTCAGAAGTAAAAAATGCAGGAAAATGAAATACCTCTTTTTCCTGACATTTAACACCTACCTCAACCGCTTTCTGACACAGATCCTGAGCTATTTAATTTACTTATTTCTAATAACCACCATTTAACCTCGACCAATTAATAGACACTACAGACAACTACTAATCTCTTCCTATGTGTACAAAGGTCAGCTAAAATTGTGACGATTTTTAAAATCATGTTTATCCGACGTTACCAGTAGGAATCTATTATATGAAACATTTCGAATTTGATAAAGTTATCCGGGTTATTTAAAGTCTAACGTAGGCTTCATGAAAGTTCTTGTTAACTAGTTTATTAATACATGTATCTTTTTTTATTTATAATGGCTAGATTTAAATAAATAATATGTGTAAGGAATCGCTAGAATTATGATTAGAATTGCATATGACTTTAGTAAAATGAGGAAAGAAAAAGAAATTTAAAATATTTAAGTTTACATATTCCATTTGAAAACTTTTTAAAATGCAATAGAAATATAGAATTTTTTTCTGTAAAGATATTATTCCGTGGAACATCAACTTTTATACCCTGATTTTTCAGCTGTTTAAGAATCACCTCAAAACATGTAATAATTTTAGAATAACTTGTTTTAAAGTCTGAACCAAGACAATTATTGCTAATTGCATAATTCGTAGAAAAATTATTGATTTCAGATCGGTAAAACACTGTTGATTCTGAAATAACTGATTTGTTTCTGAAATAAATAAAAAAATAGTAAAGCAAGAAATATTTAAGCACTTCACCTTTTATTATTGGCTGAATTTTTCAATTAATTTATTGTCCAGTAAAAGACATTTGTATCAAGTCGATGCAAAAAAAACCATAAAATTTCCTGCTAATTTTGAAACTTAAATATTGGGCAGCGTTATCTATAATATATAATGAAGCGCAATTTTAATTCGAATTATAGCGCATTTGAATAGAGGAATGTGCAAAGTCTGGTTGTGTTTCAATATTCCTTCATCAATCATCGAACCATAAAATCATACATCTTTGCATTAATTAAAAGACCTGTTCAAGTAATGCAGCTAGAAAATGGAACTTTCTGAGAATACTATCTACCATATTACTTCCTCCGTGCTTCCCTGTTTCCTGTTGGACTAAAAATTGCATCAGTGGTTTGATTATAATTTACAAAAATAAGTAGCTACTTAAAAAAAACTCCCATGTCAGAGTTTGATAAATTTATGCTTGACAAAGGGGAATCTATTTTGCTCTTCTATCATTGCAACGCTCTTAAATTCTTTAAATCTTCATTTACGAAAAAGTATTTTTTTTTAATTGTCTTATTTTAGAAACTAGTACATGCGCACTTGACCGCATTCCACGCGCAACTCAAATTCAGGCTGATTACTCCTGAAAAGTCCATCACAGATACCATTTCTCCAGTAGTTGAAACCAGAAACTTCGGTCGCATGAAGATCTTAATAAAGGGTCTTTTCCTGTCCTCGCAATTACAAAAATTATATAACCAGGAAGGAAAAACAGTATGGGGAAAGGGATTGTTCAAAAGCATGATCAGTATTGTAAAGTGTATTCAAAACCATCCAAATAATGATGATTTAAAGCTAATTATTTAAAATTTGTGTCTATATATTTTATTTAAAATATCTTAAAAATTGATGTGAATGTCGACAGTTAGAATGTTTTAGTATGTTCCTATATAATTCCAGATGATGTAAATTTGATCACATTGTTGATCTTAATTTTTTTTCTGTTATAGAAGAGCTTATCACAAATTCAAAAACAATTTTTGAATACTCCCATACAAAGTGACGAATACATTTCTTAATTATGAAAAAGACCTAAAATTTTCTATATGTTCTAACTCAAATGTCTTTCACTCTCTTACTACGCTTAACTAAACTTATTTAATTTTTTTAAAAGTTTGAGACCGATTGACGGTCAAATAACGAGAACGATATCTAAGGCAGTAGCTCAACTCTAAATTTCCACACTACAACAGTGGGAGTGCGTTTGAACCCCGAAAGATTTGGTGTGTGCCTGATCTATGGAAGAATCAAGTATCGAACTCATTTATAATAATTACTTCTGATTGTTTTTAATGTCAAATAGTTTTTTTATAAAACCTATTTCGTATTTATAATAGAATTTCTCTTATATGTTGAGAAATCAATACAAATCAAAACTTAGTTGAAAGCTATGCATAAATTTAAAGTAAGAAGCAAATTATGCAGATTACTTTCATATAATACTTTACTTTCTATAAAAGATTTACTTTCATAAAATACAATAAAAGATTATATACTATAAAATTTTTATTTTCATAAAATACTATAAAAGATTATATACTATAAAAGATTTACTTTCATAAAAATAATGCATTCTCCCCATTATAAAAATATTTGGGATAAGTTTATTGACGTAATATGATTCGAATAACATTTATAATGCTTTTATATAAAAAATCGGGAATTTTTGCTTAATTTTCTTTCTACATTTGTCTCTGTTAAAATCATTTCAAGTACGATGTTTTGGTAAGCTTTCGGAATATCCTGAAAATAGCATACTGAAATTGAAATTGGTTCCGCTTTATGTTCGGTAATTGCAATGTAAACTTGTTTACTTCTGTTGGTATCTTGTTTACTTTTCTACTTGATCAATAATTGGGTTGTCCTTTTATACTTGAAAGTAATAGTTAAATTTCATTTCGAGACATATGCCATACCAATTTTTCTTAATATAATTTAAGACGATGTTAATCATGATTCTCTAAACACTTCTAATTTAGGATATAAGAATTAAGAAAAGATTGCAAAATAATATAATTCATACAATTTAGACAAAAATAATTCAAGTAGCATTTAATTTTCAATTGAATAGTAGCAAGCAGTCCAATGATTGAAAACTTTAGAAAGTAATTCAAAAAATGTATCTGTTAGGTTAATAGTTATCTAAGCAAAATATTAAAGAAATTTTAACTGATTTTTTAATATGAACGTAATACTCTAAAATTTTAATTTATCTTGGATAAGATGTTGAGATATCACTTGAGGTTTTGCTTAGTTAAACAACCAATTTTAAACTAAAAGAGTGGCATTTTGTATGTATCTCAAAATTTTAAACCATGATCAAATGACTAGGAGGACATATGTGTCGGCAGTGTAATGTCCAAACTTCCACGCCACATAAGTGTAAGGACATTTGATCCATGACTGCATAAAATGTGCCGAGTCCATATTTGAGGTGGATATTTGATTCTCCAACCAGTCATCCTTCCGCTGTGAAAACAAGGCATACCATAGATTTCATGAGATAGCGCATCACTCTCAAGGCTTTACCATTTCAAAGAACAACTGAAATATTATCACATTAAAAAAATAAGTTAAGGCGTTTTGCTCATAAATCCGAGACTATACAACGATTGTTATCTCTCGCAGTGAGAACTTTTCATGGATTACTAGGATTTGCTTAAAGGAGAAATAATTTTTACAGCAAAGCGAAAAAATAAAAATAGAGATACGCGTAATAAATGCGTAAAACATGATTGTGCCATTTGAAATATAAAAATTGTTCAACATACAATTCCCTGAGGGGAAATGTTTTTTTATGCTTTGTTATTTAGTCTGCAATATCTATAAATGAAAATACTGTATTACGAACTGGAAAACCTTCGATGAAATTTACCTCTGATTTTATTTTAATTTTACCTCTTAATTATTTGTTATTTTCTAAATAAAGCAAAAATTAGGACAGACGAAATATTATGTAGAGTACACCACATAATATTTTTCTTCGAGTAAACTAGCCGATTAATTTTTATCTAATTAATTTTATGTATCGACATATTTTTCTTCTAGAATAGTGAGCAATATTTTTTTTATTTTTTTAGATATGCAGACTATATAGACTACATCTATATATATCATGTTTCGCCTAAATTAAACATTGAAAGACAATAAAGTCTCAAAAATTATTAGGAAAAGTATATACATATATATATGCTCCATTAAAATTAAACTAGCTAACGAAAGATTTCCCTAAAATTTAAATAAGGATCTTGTTCTGGTGTCATGTCCTTCGGCCTTTCTCACCGACAATCTTCCAGAGTTTCCATTGCCTGTAAAGTTCTCTTCCCTGCACTCACGTCACTCTCTTCCTGAGCGTTCGGACACGTGGTTGCGAGGCCCCCGGGCGGTATGACTTATTTTATCGCATCAAAACGACGTATGGCCTCCCGGAAAAGAGCGCTACCGTTACTTAACATTTGTCATGTATATTCAACCGCCCCTGGAATGGGAGGAGGCGCGCGGGAGGCGGGGGACGCCCCATAATATCTTGCGGTCGTCGTCGTGGAAGGGGGAGAAGACATCCTCTCAGGTCAGACATTCGTCATTTTAGCCGAGGCCAGATGAAGTTTGCCTCATTTGCACAAATTCGCGAGTCGTTAGGAGAGTGGAAGGCCCAAAGGCTTGAAGACGCTGAGAGGCCGGGCGGGGAGGCATGAATTGTGGCCCTCGGAATGGAAAGAAGAGTATAAAAGGCGGCCATATGCAAATTTATACCCCTCTTTTAAGAATGGTGGTGGTTTGTTTCTTCGGGTCCAACCGGAAGGGAGAGAGAGAGAGAAGTGACAAGATGAAATACAGTTATGAGCCTTTCATTTCTCTTGATGAGATAATGTTATAGACGCGCACAGACTGGGGTCCTATTGCTCCCCGGGGGCTCTTCGGTGGGGAAATCAGCGGCTCATACCCCTTCCGTACCTTTGGGGAGGCATAGGTTTCTGTGACGTGGACTCGCCGCTTCATTAAAAGGAGAAGGGATGGTAGGATGCTTCAGATTGAATTAGGAAGGCTGGCTGACCCGAATGAAGGTTTTACGACTGGACATAGGGTGATGGGAAACAGATAAAGGGATATTGTGACCTGGCTGTAAAAAGGCTTATGGTACTTGGCCACACTGCTCTCGTATCATGTGTCCGAACTAATCAGTGTCTGAAGATGGGGCGCAGTTTAATGCCTTCATATTTCATAATAATATTCTGCTGTGCTGATGATTGTGGAAACGGAAATGAACAGGATTATATTGGTCAAACTTATAAAAATTGACTTTCAAACCTTAGTGAATTTGGCTTGCAAATATATTATCTAAATAATGAGATTAAAGAGGTAGAGGACAAAGGAGTATGACTTTCGGAGTAGCGCATGTTTCATGAGAACCTTGTGCATCATTATTACATTGAATTTAAATTTAATTTCTATTTTTACATTTTCAAGAAAGAAAATTATGTTTAATTAATATTAATCAAGGATATTTTCTTGTAAAGAAAGCATTCATAAAGTTAAGGTAAAAAATAATAATTTATACTTATATACAGATATTTTTTACTTTTATAATTTATACTTAGTTACTAATACACAAATAATTTAACCATCTTCATTGATATTTCAGTAACACTATATTGTATGTATATAAAAAAAGAATTGCACTAAGAAAGACCGTCCTGGCCTTACATTTGTTCAGATATTTTCTGAAAATTTAACATAGCTGGAGCGGAAGTCAAACCACATTGCAATCATTCATCTTGATGTTCCTTCAACTATGAAACTGCTGTTTGTCATGAATGCAAACAAAACAAAAACAAAAAAAAACTAATCGTGCTCAGGCACCGGCGAGATTCGAACTCGCGATCTCCTGTTTACTAGACAGGCGCTTTAACCAACTAAGCCACGGCGCCACGATAACCGACCAAAATGATGCCTAGATGTACAAAACCACATAAAAGAATCGTGTGTTTTTAATTTTATTGCTCTGCTGAGTAAATAGCTGGATGTGGGCGTAAAAATTTTATAGTCTTTCAAAACTTAACAAATTTCCCGAGTATAAATAGAAATCGGAAGAAAAAAAATGTTTGTGCATTAATTATCAGATTAGAATTTTATTGCAGCAGGGCAGGGCGAAATGATAAAATAGGCAAAGTAGACAACTTCCTGGGCAGGCTTTTAGCCGATTTGGGCAATTGCTCCCAATAGGGCCCCACGCCAGAATTATATATATTTTCGGCACAGTTCAGTGGTGTAAATAGTGTGGGGAAAGAAGGGAACATGGTCGTGTGTGAGGAGCCATTACAACGTTTTTTTTTCCCCTTTCGCCCTTGCATGCGAAGTGTAAGAAGGAAAAGTATTATAATAGCGAACTTCGAGATTGGAATGAATCAAAACGTTTTAGATTGGCTTCAGCCATGAAAAAACATTTTTTCAATTATGCTTGACTGTGGTCGCGACAACTCAAAAACGAGCTACACAGATGGAATTTACTTTGGAGTCATAACACCAAAATTGTAGATTTCTATCGAATTTTGGACGAAATCTAAAACTTTTCCTGTCGTAGCTTCCGTGTACATAAGGACACGAAAACTCAAAAGCGCAACAGGCAAGATAAGTGAAATTTGGTGTATGCCTCTGCAACCAAAATTGAAATTGCTGTTCTGTATCGGAAGTGGCTTTCAATCGGAAGAAGGGAAGACGTTCAAAGCGCGTACTCGGTTTTCTTGTCTTTACTACGAAGCACCAAATGTTTAAAATGTATACGCATACGAGAAATTTGAGGGGAGAACATTCTCGCTAGTTTCTTCTTAATCCTAATTTCTTTGATTATTAAAGATTGAAAAAAAAAATGTTTTCAATTGGGCCGCACACATCCTATGGCCGGCCCTGTTCCTGGGGATCCCGCAACTTTGGGGGTGGGGGTAGCTTCGAGGTCTCGAGATATTTTTGGGGTATTTTCAAGGTAATTGAATTTTGTGCTTTAATTTGATTTACAAGGGCCATGTAATAGAGCATATTCAAATTAAAATCATGTATCGTTTTAATTTCAGAACATTATTCGAGGATTCGATGTTATTCGATTTTTTTTTTTAAATTTTCACGTTTCAAAATTTTCTTCGAGATAGTGTGATTCTTTTTTTATTTTTTGTTTTTGCAGTTGGCGGGCTGATTCACAAGCTCTGGAAAACTTTATATTGGAGTATTTAGAACGGGTTAAAAAATATTTTTATTTATTTATTACAGTTCTGTTTAATATTGCAATAAAATTTTTTAAACGCGAGATACTAAAACAAACTCTCTTGGAAGCTACCCGCAATTAAATGACTCATTTAAGTTTGTCACAATGTTTGTTACTTAAAAACTGCATGTATATATATAAAATCTAAATCAATAAAGATACCTGGTTTGGAAAGGGAAGGGGGCCCTGAAACTTGCATCGCCAAAGAGTCCCTACACAGCTTAATCCGACCCTGCAGTAGAGCTGCAATCCAAACACATGATGTAAGATATTTGTGTCAAATTGTAATTTGAGAAGATTTTGAAATACCCGATGCAAAATAGTATTTTCCTAAAGAATTGTGTAGAAAATCATTCAAATTAAACGATAAATTGGGCAAGATATCATTTCAAAGAATGTTTGACTTTTAGACACAATGTTTTATTTGATATTAATATCGGACTGTAGGGCTGAATTTCAGTCACATTTAATTTAATTTGAATAGAATTTTCGTAGGATAAAATTTTCCTTTAGAAATAAGTTTATAATTTCGTGATATTAAATTTTTTTGTACACTTCTGTATCCAAGTGCACATTAGATGCACATCATATAAAAATGGCGCTTATTTAAACATTGATCGCCACAGGCATAAGAAACTCTACGGATTAAAATTCTAATCTTCCTTTTCAAGTCAATTGACACGAAATTATTTTGACACACATTTCACTACACCAGAGAAAAAAATAGATAAGAAGAAGTCTCCATCCATACATAAGTCACAAACGTTACAAACATTCCATTTTGACATTTTAAAAATAGCCTTGACATTTAATGCCATTATTATTTTCTTCTTCCACATAATACAATGACTTTCTGAAAAAAATTTCACCATTTCTTATCCCAGGCATATTAATGATTATTTATAATTATTCCTCCAGAAAATTCTGCCTTTGTGGAGATTTTCCCAAATGAGTGACGACAAGGCGTAGCTTTAAATCTCTCATACCTTTCTCGAGATTTTTTTCTCCTTACCCAGCCGGACACCATCCCCACCCGGCACCAACTGCAGGCAGCACCCGATTTGAATACCTAATCGGCACGAATTCCTCCCTCCTTCCTTTACTTAACACTGGGAATAATTTCACAGAAATAAGAGCTGACAGACTGTCGATTCTAATTCCCCTTTGTTTTGGGCCGAACGGGAAACAGCCTCCCCTGCAACTTGGCGAAACACCTTTTGACACGGAAACGTAAAAGACTTGCATTTAATTGAGAAATGAGAATGCCTCCTTCGTTAAAGAAATCTCACGTTGCCCAAGTGCATTACGACTGTCTGATCGGATTTATATGGCCTCCGGCAAGGCAGCAAGACAAAAAGTAAAAAACGGGAAGAAGGCAGAGAGAGATAAAAAAAATCAGGAAAGGTCGCTTCACTCAAACTTAATAGAATCTCAGTCTCTTTGAGGTGTCAAGTTGCAATCAGAGACATTTGCATGGAGGGAATCCGCCGGAATTTGTTGCTTTTTTAGTTGATTCTTTATTGTTTTGGTACTGGAAAAGTCTCTCTGGGATATGCACAGGAGAACATTCTAATAAAAGATTAATAAAGCGGAATGTCGAGGGTCTTCTTCTTTTTTTCTATCCATCGTCTTTTCGGACAGAAAAGTGTCCGATTTTTTTTTCTTCCTTTGTTGTCCTGAAGAGTTTGTCTCGATTTAGGATTAGAGAAGTGTCGAATGCAGAGAGGAAATGGAAATAAAAAAAATGGCGCTTCGGTTGGTGATGTGGAACGAATAAGGCGTGACACTTTGTGAGAAGTTTTTGATTAGTGTTAGTTTCAAGTTGAGAATTTACAAAGAAAATATGCAGTTATATCATTTGATTCGGAGAAAGTGGCAAAGTTTTTGAGAAATAAATGTTTTTTTGGAACAGTATGGCTTAATCAAATGTGACGCGCTGGATTGTATTCAATGCACAAAATGTCGCCAAGTGCCCGATTTCTCTTGATTTCCAGCTTGTAGTATTTTTGAAAAAAAAAAATTACTTTTTGAAACTAAACAATGAATTTGAAATGACATGTCAGATTATGTGTGCTGACATGGTGCTAAAAAGTGAAAGTTTCAGAGCTGTTAGAAATTAGCCTGGCGTTCTATTAACCTGCAACTACAGATTTTTTCACCGAAATTTTACAGAGACTTCGTAGTCGAACAGTCCTTGCGGAAAGTAAAATATTCTCGCTGGAACTCATGATTTGAAAAGAGAATTTTTGAAATGCAATCAGAAATTTTAACATGGAGAGAATCATTATAATCTGGATCATGGACATAATTTTCCCCCTATGATTAAGTACTTATTTCCATCGCAAAATGTCATTGGTGTATTATTTTATTCTGTAGTCTTTATTGATAGAAAAAGATACAAATCTTTTTGTTATCTTGAAGATTTTGTTTCGATTTAAGATAAAAAAAGTGCCGGATATGGAGAGAAGAAAAAAAAAAACTTTTTGTAAAAAAATGGCGCTTCATTTGCTGATCTGGAACGAATAAGGTGTGACACTCTGTGAGAAGTTTTCCATTAATGTTAATTTCAAATTAAAAATTTACGAAGAAAATATGTTGTTATGCCGTTTGATTTCTAGGATGTCGCAGAATTTTCGGAAAAGAAATGCCGGGGTTTTTTTTAGAGGGGGAGGGAAATGACTCGTTTAATCAAATATGATTTGGTAAATTGTATACAGTTGCACAGACTGTTGCAAAGTATCAAATTTTTGTTGAATTCCAGTTGGTGGTAGTCTTTGAAAAAAACTCAAGCAATAAATAGGAAGTGAATTCTCGAGCTGCGTAAAATAAGGGGAGAAAATGAGAGAAATTTGATGAAAATTAAGTAAAAAAAAAGTCATAAAGTTATATTTTCGGTAAGTGAAGTGTTCATAATAATTTTTTTTCTTTATTCCATGCGAAATGGTGCAAGTAGCCCCATATCGCCATTTTTGTTTCTCATAGGGATTTATTCTAAAAGCATTTCAATAAACAAGCAAGCCCTAAAGTAACAATGAAGAACAATCTTTTTGAATATTATTTGTAAAAATAGAAATTGTAATTTATAAGCAAAGGAAAAAAAACGATTATTTATAAATGAGGAAATTTACTCAGCTAAGAATTAAATTTGAAACTTGCAGATGGTTCTTTGGAGAACACTTCTTCGTCAATGACGTTGATGTGGAATTATTTAAATGAAATAAAAATTTTAATATTTCACGTTTTTAAAACGGACTAAAAAGTATAAAATAATTTCTTCTAGCCTCATACAGATTTATAACCCCATACAGATTTAAAACGAAAAACGTGGGGCGCATGCAATAGATAATTGATTCATAAATAGTTTATTTAAGTCACTAACAATTTTATTGCAATGGAAATGATATGAACTGTTATGCCAGTTTTCTCAACGACAGCTACTACTTACTATTAAATATTGCATGAGCCCCACGTTTTTCGTTTTAAATCTGTATGTGGTTATAAATCTGTATGAGGCTAGAAGAAATTAGTTTATACTTTTTAGTCCGTTTTAAAAACGTGGTATTTTAAAATTTTTATTTTATTTAAATAATTATTTTCTACTTTTTAGTCTTGTGTGTATGAAATTTTGCAATCGATTTTAAACATCTTGATGAGATTATGATAGAGACATGTGGCAAAATTCAAGTTTATTTCTGTTTCTCTTCACCTGATCATAAATAGAAAATTGTTATTTTCCTGAAAAATCAAGTTACGTGACGCAGAGGTCTTCGTGAAAAACAACTAGCAACTGCGCAACATTTTGCTTCCCCCCCCCCCTCTAGAATTTCACGGCAAACAAATTATTGTCACTCTGGTATAGCAAACTCTCCCCTCCGAACTTCAATCCACTTTTCGAAGTCCCTCCCCCACGAAATTTCCTGGAATTCACTTCTACAAATAACTCAAGATTTCCCCCTTCTCGCTATTCACGAGTGACGCCTGGACAGCGCCATCTATCGAAGCTCTGGGTCGGCAAAACACAAAATATGAAATAAAAAATTAACAGATAAACAGACAGACAAGGAAGCAAATTAATATTGCATTGTCATCTAGTTCTGAGCTATGTTTAAAGTTTCAAGTCTCCAGCTCATCGGGAAGTTAGTTCAAAATTGATTGCAAAATTTGTACCGAACAGACAGACAAGAAACCGAGTTAATAAAAGCGTGGTAAAAAGGGATAATGAACACTTGTCTGGACTGACAGCGTTAACTGTCGGAAAGTTGTTAAAATATCGCTACTAGGCCAACGTGCCCCTATGGCCAACTAGCCCCGGTCTACCCTACTCTTATCCCGAAGTTGATACTCTACCACTAGATCACTGTAGCAGCAACAAGTCTAATTGACGGTTTTTATCAAAATTTAATGCAGATCTACAATTTTGCTATAAGGACCATATGCCAAATTTCATACATCTCGTTCGCTGCATTTTTAGAGTTTTAGTGTTCACATGTAAACAAACAGACAGATATTGGGACATAATTTAAAAAAAAAAAAAAAAAGTGTTTTTCGGAATCAGGGAGGTCTAAAACGTCAAAATTCATCAAAATCTCGGTGTCGAATTTTTTGACGATTTTCATCTCCCAAAATCTGTATTTTTTACGATAAGCTGCATTTTTGCAATTAGACAGAATCCCCATATCAGGGAGTAGGTCAAAGTGCATTTCCTGTTCTAGATTTTTCTGTCTTGCAAATACCCTTCAACCAAATGCGCTCTGTTTGTTCCAAACATCTTTCTGGTGATGCCCTATTCTCTGAAATTTCCATCCACAGGAAATGATCTGACACACGCATATGCCATCCATCTTCAAAACTCCATCTCTGGAGTCATTCGGTTTTGAGAGGAGACTCATCCGAACCTATCGGGTGTCGGGCGCGGGAAATGTCAAGAACAGATCCATCAACGCTGACAGAAGAACCGAGATGCGTCAGGTCGAGAAGATATTCGCAAACCTAAGATACAATTTTTGAGATAGCATCTTCTTCATCGACTTATCTGTTCTTATCTTTAGATGACTTATCCGTTTCGGGAACATTACCCGTTCTACACAAGGGTAATTTCTGCGGACAAGGGGTGTCTTTCAGACGTTGCGTTCAAAAGGGAAACTTTTTCTGCTTATTTTGCTTACGCCATGCTTTCTTGTGTCGTAGAGTAAGTAACATGTACACTTCGAAAATTATAACGCAAATTTGCAAATGTAAATTTAGTAAAGGTATTCTTAGCTTGACAGTACATGATGCTGTCGAATGGCAAAAAAATTTGTATTTTTTAAATTTTTGTGGCAACTGTTGAAAAAAAATAGCTTTAAAATTGCGTGTAGTATTTATTTTAAAGGATTCCTTAACAGTATCCTTTTAAAAAATAATGAGTGGAAGGTTAGTATCAGTAACTGGTTTGAATTGTAAATTCTGGAAATCTTTGATTTGATTAAATTTGATTTTTCTAGCTCAAGATCCCCTAAAGTTCCAATCTTTGGAACTCCATAAACAATGGTTTAGTGGGGGATGGTCTAGAGATAGACCTGTTGCCAGTCTAGATGGACACAAAAATAATATTTTTCTGTATATCCAATTTGCCTCTTTTTCTTTTAAGGTAGACGTCAACGAATGAGATGAGAAGAGGGCAAAAAATAAATATTATGCCCCGGGAGATATTTACACTCGCTACGCCCCTGTCCATAATCACCAATGAATTTCTTATTTTGAAAAATGAGCATCACAGAATTCTTTTAAAATTTCGGAAATGTTATTATATATACAAAATAAGTTTCATCTTTCATTATAGTTGCATAAAAACACATATTATATCTAAATAGTAATATATGAAGTGGAGTACCAAATGAAAACATAAAAGAAAATCCCGAAATTCATGCAATAGATTTTCGTGCGTTCTTCACGGCTGGTGGAATAATATAGATATTTTATGCGAAAAGTGAAAATTCATTCTTACATTCAATCAAACTTTTAGACCACTCCTCCAAGAAGCTTAGCTTTGCATCATCAATTTATCCATTTTTCTGTTGGTAAAGATTATTCACGTAAAGAAAAAAAATCAGGATTCAAGTATGGGTCCCGACTCCAAGTATGTGTATATGGATTTTGAGAACGCGGAAGTTTTGATAGATCGTGAATATGTCAGATTTCTTCAAAATTATCAAGCATAAATAATTCATAAATACCTGCGCATCTGAATCATTAGTTAATGGTTCACAGATCTCCAGGGTGATTCAAAAAAAGGTAGGCCAAACGTGAAGAGGCGTTTGTACACTCAAACCCAAGCAACTTGCTTAATAGTTTTATAGAGTTGAAAACTACAGGTGGTAGATGGTGCTCAATGTTAAACATGAGTGGATGATAGTAAACACAAAACTAATACAGCAGTGATGAATTCACATTTATAAGGCCATATTTATTACAAAAAGTGCTCCATGGCACGAGACTAGCCAAGTCCACGCCTCTCAGCATCAATGGAGGTATTTATGAACTCTTTCGAACACACCAGGGTTCTCCAGCACTTTGGCAGCAGCTACTGCAATTCTGGTAGAGATATCTTCTTCAGATTGCACATCAATTTCATACAGTAATCCCACAGACTGTTGAGGTAACCCCACAAAAAGAACAATAAATGTGAATTCATAACTTCTTTTTTTCTTCTTCTTTTTGCTATCTATCACATTCAACATTGCGTTCTCTTCTGCCCCCTTCCCGTCCTCCTCTGCTCCGATCCGGCAAACTATTATGAACCACAGTGGCAGCAAGTGGGAGGGCAAGGGGGCAGTCGCCCTCCTACTTCTTTAGAAAAAAATTAAATTTTTATTTCATTTTAGCTGCCTAAAACTAGGAATTACAAAAGAGCAATAGTGTTCGGGAAAACTAGCTAATTTTTTAAATTAAATTTATAAATTTTGCTGTCAACCCCCCTATACTCCCGGATCTTTCAGATGCCAATAAAATTTTTGCCTACTCACTTTTTCCACCCAATTGCCGCCACTGTGGAATATGCATGGTTTAGTGTACACTACCACCTCTTCACGTTTGGCCCATCTTTTTTGAATTACCTTGTATTCTATTTTCATATATTTATGAAAATTTGGGGGGGGGAGGGCGGAAAAGTTTTTATGTATAAATGGTGTCACGGAATTTAATTTCCAACTGAAATGGGATCACAGTTGAAAAAAATTCAAGAATTTCTGACTAAGACTTTTTAATACATAGAAGAAATCATTGTTCAATTTAAATAAATGTTTTAAAACAAGGCAAATTTAATATATAATTAAATAAATAATTTTGATTTCTAATAGTGTGTACAGTTTCTTCTAACGTGTAGAGTTTCATATCGCATAATAAAATTTCTCTCGCAGCCAGGATATTTTTAAAAACGAATTTTAAACTTAATATCGCAATTCATTGTAACTGCAAAGCTTTAATCACGCAATAAAACATCAGATCACGTTAATCTAGCGAATCACTCTACTCAAGTCATTTTATTGAACTGTTTCTCAGTGTTTAATTTTCTACTCTGTCAATATTATATTCAGTCTTCTGATAGCTTTCCTGTTGAAAAAATTAAATGACACCAATTTCAAGACGACCTCAATTTGACAACTAGTCTGTTTGAAATGTCGTCCCTGACAACCACCTTGCAACACATCAAGATTACTAGAAACATTTTTTTTTAATTGTGAATTATTGAATCATGGTATTTGCTTAACCTTGCTTTTAGAAAGTGTCAGTCGGAGCAATCACGCTCAAAAGCAAACATGATTCATTATAGTTATTTTTTCTATGCCTAAAGATATGACTCTATCTTTTAATTTCTGTTTTTGCGGCTGCGTGATCAAAGAATTTGATATAGATTTATGAGAATAAAAAATTTTCCACGGCGGTACAAAAATTTACATTTGCTCCGTACATTCTAAGTAACAGCACAGTTTTGATTCACCTGGTATTTAACTAGTATTAGCCAGCTTGAAACCCAAAAAATTTCTAAGAACCAATTGCTTCTCAATTTTTAGATATGAATCATGACATTTGCTAAACCTGACTTTTACCAAGCGTCAGCCGGAGCAATCATGCTCAAAAGCAAACAGAAATCATTATAGTATATTTTCCTATGGCCAAAGATTTCTCTGCGTCAGTTGATTTTCATTGTTTTTCCTGAGCAATCTTTCATATGAATTTATGAGAATAAAACAAAATCTTATCCATGATGGATTTGCTTTCTCTCTTTGCTCTTTAAACTAGCACTACAGCTTTGATTCATTGTTTCTAACAATCCTCAGCAAACTTGTCACATCAAAATTGCTGAAAACAATTGTTGTATGAATTTTAAACGTGAATTTCCTTAAAGCAGCATTTAAAAGTTGTCAGTTGGAGCAATCATGCCCAAAAGCGAACAGGAATCATTATAGTTACTTTTCTTCCTATAGTCAAAGGTCTGTCTGTATCGTTTTGTTTTTGTTGCTATTGCTGAAAAGTCTACATAAAAAATTATATAGATCAGACCTTCTTAAAAATTTTCCACTAGCAATTCATTTCGAACGTAAAAATATTCCTTGACTTCATCTAAAACTATTTTCCAATTAACGATAAATAAAAATAAAATCCGTTAAAAATAATTTTTGTAAGATTTTAATGAGATGTTGATTTTGTCGTTGTTGTTGAGAACTCTTCATAGAATTTTGCACAGATCAAGTCTCTTAAACTTTCCCCTCATAACTCCGTTTCGAATGCAGAAATATTCCGAGACCCATCAATGAAAGAAAATATTTTTTTGCTACCCGAAGGGTTAAATAAACAGGAAAATGAATCAATAATTTATGATAAACAAAAATAAATGACGAGAAATATATTTTTTTAAAAAAATTGAATTCGATTTTAGCATTGTTTTTGTCTACCAGTTTCAACGGATCTGACTGACGCAGTCGCCATCAGTGATTTCACTACCCGAAGTTCTGCGAACGATCACGTTTGGGATACGAGCACAACATTAAAGAAGCATTGATATAAATTGCAGGGAATAAAAGGGAAGTTATCTATGATGGAATACAAGTCTGTATTCGCTTTTTACGATAAAATCAAAAGTGCATATTAAAGCAATCGTTTCTTTAAATTTTAAGGCAATGGACACAGTGACTTGATTTTTTTTGAGCCTGCGTTTTAAGAAACATCAAAAAGAGTAATAATATTTCGTTTAGACAGAGTAAATTTATTTCATTCTTTTTTTCATTTGTCAGCGATCCTTGCATCTGATATGGCTCAAATTTTGAAAGATTTATCAAAAGATTTCGTACAAATTCGCAAAAATTTAAAAATATATATCTTTCATGCTATACAAGTCTACAAAGTAAGAAAGACGTAATTTTCATTGACATGATACAAAAATGTGATATTTATTCTTCGAATTCTTTCTTAACTGATATATTATTTTAGTTCAATGTGTTAACGTATCCCTCAGCTACGCAATCCCCCTAAAAGTAAAATGAATTAACTTTTCAAAAATATTAAAATCTTTCTTTTATGGGTTTTTCAAACTTTTAGTTGATACAAATTTATTTAATCCTGCATATTAGTGACAGAATGTGTGAAATCACGTTTATTAATAATGCAGAATACTTTATCAATAAGGAAACCTTCCGGTTAAATGCTCTCTTCTTCTTGTAAACAATTTTAACTAATCCAAAAACAAAAAATCCAAAAGAAATTTTGATAACAACAGATTTTTCACTTCCACTAAGTTCGGGCAAATTCTACAAAAAGGACAACACAGAGAAGTCACTTGATGGCATGGGAACAATGTAGTTTATCAACCTTATAAAAATCCACGGTCTTTTCCACGCTCAGATGATTTGCTAATAAGGAGACCCGCGGAGATGATCTATGAGCAGGTCCATTCTTTTTCGGCTAAAAGTGAGCCCAGTTGCCCGCTCTGTCTGTCAAGTCACAGCGCCTTGATGGCTAATTTTCGCATCAACCAATCACCCGCGTGCCATGCGCTTTACAAATACAATGATGTTCCATGGCCAGCAATTGCTATTTAACGTCTTTCAACGTCATACGTGCATCCTGTTCAACCATTTCACGGAGAGGAATCCACAGTTCGTCTTAATTTTGAATGGCAGGCGAGCAAAAAGACTCGGTGTAATTTTTTGGGAGAGTATCAAGATATCGAATAAAATAGTCAGTAGGACTTCGCAAACAGTCTTGGGCCAATGTTTCGGTTCTGCAGAGTTTAAGCCATTTTTATGCTTTTTAGCTTTTAGAATGTCATTCTGTCTGCCGTGATCAGAGACAAGAATTCTAGGTTGCAATGATACCTTCTGAGAGAGTAGAAAAGTATATATTGTTGCCTTTCTAAACTTGTAAAACTCAGATAGCAATATCTCTACTTTCTTAATATTACCATAAGCTATTAAAATATATTCATATTATTGATAGTTATTATATAAAGAATTTATGACATACATAAAACTTGCATAGCTAACATTAAGAATTAAAACTGTAAAATCTTGTCAGCGATCAGAAGTGCTCGAAATGCTGACCAGTTACTGATGATAACGCTGACCAATAGAAGAAATTACCAATTGGACTCTTTGAGAAATTAGCTATTAGATTCGAGTGGACACTGTATATTTTTTTATATCATGCTTTTTATAAAGTCAATTTAAGGAACTCTGTTGTAGAAAAACTTCTGTCTATGATAAGAAAATTATAGACAGACATAATGTCCATAAAAATTTTATGTCTATCTAGATTATTCTTTCTTTTATAAATAATAATCTCTGTTTTGCAAGTATTTTCGTATCTATTTGTGTTTTCTATGATTATTTGTGATTTTTATAAGTTATGTTTCAAAATGTATGACATTTTTCATTTTTATTAAATCGATTTATTACTACATTTATGACATAGTGTACGACTATGAAGGTGCTTTTGATTTTATTATTTATTGAGTTTTATTTAACTTATGGAAAATAAAATTTCAAGGACGCTCCGTTTTTCCAGATGGAATTTTAGTATAGTTAGACTAAAGTCCTAAACCTGTCCCGGACTGTATTAAACCCTGTAGGGGCTCTTAGGCAATGAAAGTTTCCAAACTAAATATTTTTAATTTCATTTCATTATTAATAGTTTTTAAGTAACAAATATTACGACAAACTGAAATAACAAAACATTTAATTGTGGGTGATCTTCAAGTGAGGTAGTTTTAGTATCTCGATTATAAAAAAAGTTATAATTTAAATGTATTCTTAAACGAAATAGTAAGAAAATTACAGAATTTTTTTGACACATTCAAAATAATCTAATACAAAGTTTACTAAGGATATTGTCTTGTGAGTCAATCAGCCAACTGCAAAAAGAAAAAAAGACAAGATTTTTGGTTTTAATTTGAATAAGTTCGAGTGTACGGCCTTTATAAGTCAAATGGAAGTATAAAATTAAGTTACCCTGAAGATACCACAGAAAAAGTAAATCTCTCGCCCCTTTTTCAACTTGTGGGCCTCTAGGCAATTAAATATTAGATTATCGGGTACTCCATCAGGCCATAGAGGCTCCTCATCATTTTTTTTAATTTCCAAAAAATTTTCATTAAATTTTAAGTTTTGTATTTTTAACGATAGGTTTTTGATAGGATACTCGATTCATAGGTTTTTTTCTTGCATGTATTTGATAATACTTATTAATTTTTTTAACTAATTTAAATCCACCGTTTTGCATTGAAGCACGCATTAGAAAATGACAAAATGAAGCGTAAGGATTTGTTAAATCTTAATTTTTGTTAAAAGATCAAACATCAATGAATTGGGTTGAAAATGTTGGGACATAAAGTTTAGAGGAGAGCTGAAATATTATTCTATTTTGCCTTTTATACTTACTCTTTCCATCATGCAAGAAAAACACTGATATATAGATTTGCGTTCAGATTGGATGTATAAGAAAATTAAAACAGAAGTTACATTTATTTAGAAATATTGGAAATAATTTTACTGCCCGGTATAGAGGTCAATTACTATAAGCCATATGCGAGAATAAAAAGAAAAAGTTTTCTTCATCTCACATGAGAATATATTTTAATTCCAACGCTTTCTTTTGCAAATCATTCCAGCAAACAAATACATTGTCAAGATTTCTTCATTTCAAATCTTTTTATTGCTTATTCTCAGTCAATTAAAACTTATGAGAGCTATTCCGAAATTCGAAATGACCATAAAACAAATGCTACTTTATTAAAGACGATATCATTTGAATACTGAAAAAAAGTAACCTTGGATGGAATATGTTCATCTTGAAAAGTGAATTACATTAATACGCACAATACTTTCTAGCAGCGCCGCACTATCACTGTCGATCTTTTGATTCCAACGCTTTTTCCCCCAATAAATTAATTATTCTTTCTGCAAATACTTCCACCTCTGAGGTTTACATCTCCAATGGTTCATTAAAAAGACCAATTCAGCAGCGGCACATGAAATCCTGTTTTTATTGAGTTCCTTGTTATGTTAATCACTGATAATACAGTTTTCTCTCACAATTTTTTTTGATTAAATATTTTTTGTTCATATTTACGCCTTACATATTTCGTTATTATGCTTGAAGTTTCTGCGGGTATATTTGTCAAGGAGCTATTCCAGCGATGGGAAGGCGACCATTACTTTGCTAACGTCCAGCCTGCTCGGACGAAATGGTGATTACATAGCGCTTAACTGCCGAATCCCATTTCTTTGCCCGGACCGTAAATATCCGGCAAAACGAGCCCCGGAATGTGCTTCCTCTTCCTCCAAGAAAAGAAGGAAAGGTTTATTTAAAGCCCGGACTAACCGACGCAAAACATTGGCGCACTTTATCCTTCAGCAGCGGGTGCAAACAAAATTTTTAATTTGAATTAATGGTCGCCGCTTCTCCTGTTTAATAAGGAGCATACGTTATTTTTGCCGAGGCAATATCGCACGATTGCGAATCTAGCACCCCCCTACCATCACCCTTGACGACAAAACCTAAGATTATTGGCCTGCCAGAAGAAGTAAAAGAAAAAAAAGTGCTAAAAATCGCCAATAAAACTTGAGCACCGATAGTAAAACATAGAAATAGTCCTCTCCTGCAGCGACGAGTCGTGGAATTTGTAAAGAGGAATAATCGCATTGGCGGGGTGGCTGAGAGGCTGGGGTTGCGATCCGCATAGGGACATGATTAAAGTTTGTAAATCAGCAGCTAATTGCTGAGGAACGTGCCATCCGACCCTTTAGGCTCATCCCTCAAAGTTTGCTCTGTGGACTAAGTGTCTAACTAATAGTCCTCGCACCTCCGTCTTGATGGTAATGTACGGCTGCAAGAGACCATCTAATGTCCCAGAACTTGGCTTCCAGAAAGGTTGTCGCATAAAAAAAGTTGGTGAGCAAAAATGAAACTCTCTTTGATCTAATGATTAAGAGTGTGGTCTTGAATTAAACTAAGGGTGGTTCAAATCGAGGTGGGTGCGCGAAGTTTGACTTTGATAGTCCTCGCCGAAACGGTTGGAAATGCACACATCTCGTTATGTTCTGTCAAGAATTGTCTTGAAGGGAGAAAAGTTTTAGCGTCGCATAATATGTAAAGGCCCCGACTATTTGCGCACCGGAATTTTCTCCCATTCCTTTTTGTCGTTCAAATTGGCGACGGTGCTTTTGTCCGAAATTCATTAGGCTTTTCCTTGGCACTTGAGCACGTAGGAGGCGAGAATTTTCGAACAATGCTATTGGCTGACGCGGGAAGGAGGTGTTGATGGTTGGGGTTGTTAATTTTGTATCGGAAAAGTTTCTCCTCTTTGCGTATTCTTGAGGAAAGTTGTTTTTAAAATGGAGGGGGGAGGGATATTTTAGGAAAGTAGGCATTGGCATTTCCTATGTGAAATCATCCTATGGCTATATCATGGGGGGGAATCTTATTTGTCTTGCTTGCAGATAGAACTTTTTTAGTGACTTTATATAAAAAAATTGCTGTGGTTACCCCTTTTTTTTATGGGTTAATAAGAATTACGAAAACTTTCTAGCAGTTTTAGTTTATTACACTTTTATGTTATGAAATACTTTGAAGATACTTTTTTTATTTATATTAAAAAATATCATTAAATGAATAGAGGGTTTTAGGTATATACTTCTTTTGGAACTAAAAAAAGATTCAAGTTTACAATTTCGGTTTTTGAGTAAATGACTAAAAAGAAAAATCTGTATCTTTACACCCACGCCTTAAGTTATTGTTATAAAATCATATAATAATTATTATTTCTACTTTTTTTCTGAGCAAATGATTGAAAAGGGAATATTTGTGATAATATCCTAAAAATCCTAATCTTTCAAAACTATTTTCGTTTCAAGGACTGAAAAAGAAGATTTTCCTGAATTCTTTTAATAATTCAATGCGTGTTACTTTAATTAATCAAAAAATTCTCGATGGGTGGATCAAAAACATCGGGATATACTGGATTGCCGGTGGATATATATATATAAGTAAAATGTAAAATATTAAGGAAATCGGTTAATTGAAGGGAATTAAAAAGCGTTTACGCATTACATTAAAAAAAATTAATTACGTAAAATCATTACAAAAATACTTTAAAAAAATTAACTATATGATTTATTGGAAAAACTATTGAATTAGTTTATTTTGTAACCTTGTTCCAACTCATTCTCTAAATTGCCTCCTTCTATCTCATTGCATTTTTTAGTTATCGTGTTCACATGCACACGGACGGTCAGGCAGACGCACTTCCCGTAGGCGGATTTCGTCCAAAATTTGATACCCGATCCCGACAATTTTCGTATGAATTCCATTCTCTTTTGAGTTATGTTCTTCACAGACATCTAGATAGACAAATATAATTCCCAAAGTGTTTTTTCGCACATTTTTTAGTGATTACAGCCTTTACTTCTATATACGTCATAAACGAGAAATAAAAAAAATGTCAGTTAATACTGAACAATTTTTGAACAGGTCGTTAATATTTTTTATGTCGGTTTGAGACCGAAACATAGGTAACAATGATTCTTTGACTGAAAGGTGGAAAAAAAACTGATCCAAACATAAACTGTACCAACAGTAAAAATACATTTTTATTCCATCATTGATTACACGTCTCCTTCACATTTTTCTTTAAAAAAAAAACCATCTTGAGATAGCAAACGATGCTTTCAGGAACCACCTCTTGGACAGCTACCTGATCTCTGTCGGTTGGCAGCTACGGCTGGGTGGTGACAGACAGCTGGATTAGGGATGGTCCAAAATCGTCATTCCAGCGTCATAAATAACGAGAGTTTCTCACCTGCTCGTCAACCTTGGCTTTCCCCACCCTTATCCCTTAACGACCCTCCAGAAAAGAAATAAATCACCAGGCCTGAAAAGACACAGTTTAAAAGCTGTCGCAAACTTGTTTTCCTATCCGGCTACGTTTTATGTTACTGGCGATGAATGGTGATCATTGTGTAGAGATAGCGATCTAGAGACTTGGGGGTTATTTATAAAAAATTAGGCCTGTTTACAGATTCTGGAAATGTGCTATTTGGAAGGAGTCGGGCGTCTTCGCAGCATCTTAGCTTTGTTTATTTCTCTTTCAACTGAAGCGACAGAAGATGAAATAAATTTAAATATTCTGACATGCAACTTATATGCTGTATAGATCAAAAGCTGTCAGGCTAAATCCGAATCTGGTATCCTAGTACACGGAAGGGGGAAGCCAGATTAAGCCCATAACGGCCTATAGGCAATACTGGTTTTGGGCCCCCTTTCCTATACCCCAACTTCCAAAATCAGATACTTTTTATTTAATCCTTATATTAGCAGTTTTTATGTAATAAATACTATGTCAACCTGAAATTACGGGTTACCCTCTGGAGACACTTTATCGTGCGTATAAAATAAGTTTAAATTTTAATATAAAAGTAATTTTAAGCAAAATGGTGAAAAATTACGAAACTTTTTAACACAATCTAAACAGGCTTAAAACGAAACTTGCTAGGGATGTTGACCACTGAGTCAGTCAGTCAAATACAAAACAAATTGGACACTAATCTGCAAGCGAATTTCAGAACATGAAAACAATCCTAAGAATAATGCTTTGAATTTTAAGACATTACGTGATAATTAGTTAAGTTGAATAAATTCAAGTGCACTGCTTCGGGGCATAAGCGGTTACCTATTTGATAATCCGGCCCTAGGGGGCATTGATGTAGCGATGGGACTAGGGAAATGATATTTTTCGTGTTATTTTACATTTTTAACCCCTTAACCGTCGTGCTTGTACGCAGGGGTGGAGCCAGATTGGGGACCGGAGGGCCAGGGGCCCCCTGTCGGGGAAATTGTGTCCCCCTTCGGGGAGACAGTGCCTTCCCGCCGGGCAAAATCTAACGCCACTCCTGCCCGTTCGTCGCACGTGCATCGAATTATCGCACTTTTAGGCTTATAAACTAAAATGTAGTCATTAATTAGCTTTATACTTTGACAAAATAATTACATAGAGTCCATAAACATCTCAAGTATTCTATGCATTCTTAAGTGAATGGAAACGACAGCACCTGTCCAAAACAGAAGAATGAATACTAAGGCTCGGGTGCCGTTTACACCTGCTACGCCACTGGGGGGGGGAGGCTATGTCGAAAATATATTGTGTTAGTTTGATATGTTAATGTTATATTTTAAAAAAACCACTACTTTCAATAAACCTTTTCATGCATTCCGAGTTTTCTTCTCCGAGTAAGAAGATGAATAGAAAGTAACCTATTTATTATTGGACGCAGCTATGCGATAAGGAACCAACTCCATAATACATATTTTGAAACTGTCAGTATCTAGAAATTTCACAAAAAGAAAATAGTTGCATTGGACTTATGCCATCTTATTTCTAATATTGAAACTGCACCATCACGCACATGCCACGCAAGTTTTTCTTTACTATTAAGGTTCGTTTGAAGATTATAATATTTTTCTTATTAGTCAGCACTAAATTCTGTCGTTTGACAGTTGAAAGGCCGTGATAAGTAAAATGACTGTACAAAATTTTCTTATTCGTCATCGCTTAAAAATCGTAACAACTTAATAATGTGAAATATTTTTTTAAAAAAGGGGTTTTCTTTTAAATTCTTTATTTCATTTATAAATAGCGTGGAAATCACTTTGCTTCTCCTTGAATAAGCTTCATACACTATGTAATATCTCAAAAAACATACACATATCTGGTTTTATCTTAAGTTCATTTTGTAGACTGAAACTTCCATCGAAAAAACGAATAGAATTATTTATTTTTAAATAACTATACTGAGCAGCTCTTCATATTTATACCATACTACCATTTTTGCCTTTATTCGATTAATATTGAATAATGCATAAATAAAGCATCGGGTTTATAAACGCTTCTTATATAGAAGTGTAAAGCCTACAAAAATCGGTGACACAAAGAAAAGATGCATATACTCACCAAGTTTAGGTGGCCCTATGTGCTGCTCTTTCTAACACTTGGTGGCGCACCAGTGGAAGGCAGTTTACACGATGATGACCATGGCAATGCTGTCAGAATATGCGAAGTGTTCATTGGTTATGATGATTTGTGTCATGTGATATCTTACTGTTGGTATGTTGAATATTAGATTTTATCTAATCTCAATGCCAACCAACCACCCTCCACAACACAATCACTCTCTGCAAGAACTGAAGGATCTGCTGCTGTTACGAACATTGGCGGAAACATGGTACTGAAGGTATAGAACGAAATAGATTACCGCTAAGACGTGAGACCAAAGAAGCAGTCTTCGAACATAATGAAATTAGGTTAGTGTATGCATCTTTTCATGCATCACCCATCTTTGTTGATCTTATATTTCCAAATTAATTTTTTTTTTTTAAACTAGATTAATTATTTATTCACTCTGTATTTCCTACACTTCTTGAGCCCATTTATATCAATTTCCACAATTTTCGTTTCAAATAATTTTTAAAAAAATCGATTGCGGTGAATGTTTTATTTTTCTATGGAACTCATAAGTTGATTGTTTCTGTCATTTGAAATGACGTATATCTGTCCTATAGGCATTTACTGTTAAAATATGAAAACAAATCCCTCACACATAAAATATAATTCATATTATTGTCAAACATTAACTGATGGAAGTTTCCAAAAATTATATTTGCATGCATGAAAATATATTTGTAATTGCTAAATTAGAAATATATTATTTATTTGATTATGAATCAACAATGAGACTAACTAAAAATGGCCTCACTAATTTTGTGAATAAAATAATGTATATAAACAAATGATATCCTCTGATCTCGAAATTCTACCATCTGGCCACATTTGCCCTAGTAATGATATTGTATGGAATATGATTAGAGGTAAAAAATAAGACCAGCTTAAAATGGCCTCAGTAATTTTGATTAATAATATAACTTATATTTACATAAACAATTGATATATATAATACAGCGATACCATCTATTTCTTAACTCATTCCTCATCGCGTTGGTAAACACAGCAGGTGGAAAAAAAGCAAGAAAAACAATTAACTGGCTAACAATCTTTCTAATTAACAGCTCTCATTCTCGAGAGGCTAATTCATTCCATTCAAAAAATACCTCCTGAAAAAAAACTCCAAATGACGAGATTAGCATGCATTGCACTTTCCCACACTAAACAAAACGAATCCGAACCCGTAATTCCAGGAACTGTTACTCCATTGAAATCGCTGCGGTCAAATATGCAAATAATCCATTCATTTTCTTCACTGTTATCAAGCTGATGGTCCTTTTTCTACAGATGACATGCGATCTGCTATAATGGCCTTGTCATGGAAACCCTTCTATGAACCAACAAGTCAGTTTGATCGCTCGAAAAGTGATTTGATGAATGACTTATGCAAATGTTATTTCTCTAAGTCTCCCGGTTTCCTTGTTTTTATTTCGGTCAATTCTGCAATGACGAGCGCTGTCATGGCAACAATCGAGATCGTATTTCTGATATCCACTTTCCAAAGAACCGAAGTATCCTTATTTTGATCTTGTGTAAGTGACTCTCTGCAATTTTTCATTAATCTAATGCGAAATGACAAGGAAAAGTGATTGACGTAAAGTGGGAAAAAATACATCCTTTGTGGCCATCGGTGATTAAGACTCGTTAAAGTAGGTTTGTCATCATCATTTATGTAATTGCGAAATAAAAACCATGAAACCTTGTATGAAATTATTTCTTTTCGCTTTTTTTGTCTTACGATAAAGCAGTAAAGTAAACAAGTACTTGCCAATTTCAAGCAGAACGTATACTGGTTGATTGATTTTTTAAGATAAAAGCCCGTAAAGTATTTGAAAAATATGCTGTAATCAGGAGTGACAGACATCACAATTTTGGGTCACTTCCGAATTATATAGCATATTGAATAAAATGTATTTTAAAGAAAGGATTTCATTTAACAACCAAAATATCTATAATCTTCTTCTTCTAGTACAACAATCATTCATATACAACTGGGCTTCATAAAAACTTCTGCCTCTCCCTACTCCTTAGGGGTGGAACAAATTTTTCATTTCCAACAAAAAACATTGTAACAATACAGTGCCCCCTCCCTCAATTTGGAAAATAAATAATCAAATCAAATGTTAGTTACTGATTATTGCTAGTATTTCAAATTATGTTAGTATTTCAAATGTTTAGAAACTGCTTTAAATCAAGACAGTTTCACAAACTAGAAGTAAGAAATCATTTATTCAGCTTTCATATCTCCAATATTGTTCTTTTTTATGCTACTTGGAATTTTGATCGAAAGTTTAAGAAGCACTGATGTAACTTACTAATAACATGTATTTAGCATGACTTGACATAAATAATAAATCGATTTGAAAATAATTTGCTTGAAAAGGGATGGACATTTAGTAGATACACGGCTTGAATTCTTACAACAAATAAGAGAAATTATAGCACACAGAGCACAAAATTAATCATAGAAACCAGAATGGGTTTCCACTCATACTGGTAGGAGAAACAAAGTTATTCATCTATATTAATGCTTTAACAGAAGTTAAAAAAGACATATTTTGGATAGCACAATATGATGATAGAAATAGCTGAAGGAGCTACTCAAAGTACCGTCTACGAGTTTCGCTGTATAGCCTAACCTACAATTGTCTCGTCCTTTTGAAGATCCCTGGTATGATGCTGATCGTGTCCGCTTCAAAAGCAATTTGCTCTGTGGCATGTACAGAGTCTCCACAGGCGTCTCTTAAACCATCTGCTTCATATACACCTAGAAGTTATTGCGGTTCAAATATAAAGAGAGTGGAGGCCGAGTTACAGGTGCCACATGGCTCAATTCTCATTAGGATGTGACTTGTTTAAAGAGTATTCGACGATGGTGGAAAAGTGCCCGAGGATCTCCAAACATACGTTTATAGTAATTCAAGAAATACTCTGTCTCAGATTAGCAAGTGCATCAAAAGCACACACGACACAGCATCTGTTCGGCTTTCAGGCTAAAAGTATGATCCTACTTTCTTGCTGAGATCTTTCATGCTGTGTCTGCTTAAAGAGACTGCCAATGCCGTTTCCGTTTCTGACCGTTATATTTCTGGAAATTGCGATCGTAAGATCTATGGCACATATTAATGGCCTTACTGAAAGCTTTCACCTCTTTTTTATTGTTGTTTTTGTTGCTGTAGCAAAAGTTCTCAGGTACCGAGTACAATAATACTAAGAGTCATTTTCATGCTTGATCTCATTCTTCGTGAATTTCTTCTCACTTATAAAGAAATATAATTTTCTACCTCGCCATCTGCTCAATTTTTTACTTTATCATTCTTCTTTTCGGTGAATTTTGTGCATCATTTCAAGCAAGAGTTCGTTATAAAACATTTCAGCACCACTTATGTTAAAATTACTTGTTCTCAAAAACCGGAGAGTTCTTCATGGCTGCTATTGGGATATAAGTAAAAGATCACAAGAATTCTCTATCATACGACACAGGTATTCTTATATTAGAATAAAGACCTAGATATCAATAACTTAAAATATAAGTTAAAAAATATTCACATAACAAAACTTAATATATAATCATTTTCTGTGTGATTCATTTTGTGCGATAAATTGATTGTAAAAACATGAATTTTAATCATGTCGCGAAAAAAACTGTCCAAAAACAAAGTCAAGAAAAATGAATATTTACTGCTAAAGCTTCCTTGTGTTATTTTAAGAGGGATTTGTCTTTTTTTTTATTTTTCGACTACTTTCGAGCGATAACGTATTGTAACAATTTACTGCAAAATTTCACGAAATTTATGTTGAATACAGTTATTTTGAATTTTAAAATGTATATTATAAAATTAAAAAATGTTTTAAAGAACCAAGAATGAATATAACTGATATTTGAAAGTGAAGATTTTATGAAAAATGCGCCAAAGAAAAAAATTAACAATGATTCAAAAACTTTTGGCTCATAATATGATGAATTTCGGATAAAAAAATTACCAAGCATCATGTTAAATGTAATCAATTTTCATTCCTGAAGGTATATCTAAACAAGCAGCTTTAAATATCTGTAATAAACATAATTGATTTGTTATAACAAAAGTTCAATTTATCATAAGTTCAAAATAAGACGGAAAATTATGTGGGAAATATAAGGGGTAAAAACATTAAACAAAATCCGAAGTCAGTAACCTCTTTAGATGATAATATATCAGTTTTTGCTGAGTGTTACTTATTCATAAACTGCAAAGGCGAACCAGTTAAGGGGTTAATTACACAAAAAAGCACACTCATCCGTGAAGGGAAGCAAGATTTCAACTCATCAACAACGCGAACACGCGCATTTACTAGCGCAAATCACTCACAGAACATTAAGATTAATTGATATCGGGAAAAGTATCGGACAGAACTCAAATTACAAGAGGAGAGATGACAAAAAAGAATAAACAAATCAACCATTTTATCTTTACATTTAGTGGTATGTCCTATAAACGTCAAATAGCTGTTTGTTTTGCTCATTTAAATATTAACTTCAACTCCACCAAACTCGGTACTGCCAAGCGAATTGAAAGCAGTAATAACTCTTAACGCTCAGTGCTTGCTGAATTGTTTAAAAAGTGTTTCTGAACTTGGAAGATAAGTATTCTGTGTAATCATTCCACATTAAGTTGGAGTTAATCGGGCGTACCATTTGAACGCTTAATTTAAGAATTCGTCTCAGCCCAAATTTTCTTTCTTCATTAAATAAAGAAGACTTCCTTCCGTCCCGAAGGCGTTAAAAAAATGGTAATTTCTTGTCGGGTAATTTTGTAACTCTACGGGCAATTGTCTGTATTGATTACCGGCTTTCTTGTTTTCAAAATGACAGTTACACTAACCATTTAGTGTTGCGTTTCTGGGATTATCCAATAATGATTTAAAATTGCGATTTTTGCTAACTTTTATTACTGCCCCGTTTGGAAAATACTTGACATTTCCAGCTGCAGTTGGATCGTCTTAAAATGCCGAAACAAAAAAAGGGATGCCAAAGAAAATGTAAACCGATTAACTGCATGAAAGAATGAATGAGTCTTAGGGTCTTTTGGAGATGATAGTAACAGATTTGATTGATCGCATTGGTTTACGCAAGTTTGAATGTGACATTTCAATTCGCAATATTCAAAACTAAGAGGCTTAAGAAGATAATTATGATTTACTTCATTGTCATGAGTGCGTTTTAGATAGAAATGACAGACACAGATTGACATGTGAGAGCCGGTTTAGGATTGTCAATGTCTTTCTTATAAAACAAATGTAGGTTAAGTACTTATTAAATTCTTGATAGGGTTTGGCTTCTATTCAGCTTTTTTCAAGCAAATGTTTTCTCTCAGCAAATGTATCAATAAAAGATTTAGCATAGAGATAGGCAAAAACTCAGTTTAATTAAATAAAAGATAATGCTGGGTGAAATTAATTAGTTTACTCAAGGTGAAAACATATTTGATTGTCTCAATAATGAATGAAAGCATTAAACATTTGAGTGGCGAATAATTAAGCATGGATGAAAATCCCAGACGCAACATAACCATTAAATCATCACTCTGAACTTAACTTAATTATTTAAATAATCTAAAATTAAAATAATAGTAGACCGAATCTTAAAAAAAATTACCCTCAGAATGAAAAAATATGAAATCAGAATTGTTAACGTTCAAGTCTTAATATTCTCCGTCTAATTACTGTGTTCAAACTGCGGTGATTATATGAGATATTCCTGCCTTTCAATTATATTTCTTATTATTTTATCTCCAATGCACTATAAGTATATCATTAAGCAAGGCTAAAACAAGGTTTGCAGTATCAGAGCATGCAACATTGTTTCGATTGAGTCATTGAAATTTGCCAACTCAGAATTCAGCAGTGAAGATATAGATATTTCTCAAGTGTTGCACACTCCCTCCGGAAAAAAGGGCTGTTAATTCCATAAACCGCTTAAGTTAGAAGCTCGAGAATGCTCATGCATCGAATTATAGCATTCTTAGTCTTAAAACTAAAATTTAATCATTAATTAGCTTTATAATTTTATACTAAAATTACATAGAATCTATAAACATATCCAATATTACATGCTTTCTCAGAACATTGAAAACGACAGCACCTTTCAAAAACAGAAGGAATTAGATAGAAAATGAAACAGTTAAGGGGTTAAACAAAAAATCTTGAAATTAGTACAAGATATTCGATTTTCTGAATTAAATGAGCATTTCATTAAATTGCGACATCTGATAGTTCAATATAATTGTATTAAAAGAAAATCCTATTTAAGCCAGTTTTTTGTTAAAATTATTTCACAGGACAGCTGTTCTTATACGTCATGAAAATTGAAAAAGTAGTTCCTGAAGAGATCCTCAGTAAGCTTTCAAACATTTCCAAACATTTAATTTGAATCAAATTCAAAATTAAAAAATAGTGAAAAATTCAAATTTTAAAATTTTTTGAAGCTGCTCAGAAATAGTTCTTCATCATAATCAATTCTTTTTGGATTAATTGATTTTTCCCTTAAATGATACCAGAGACATTTTCATTAATACATCTGTATTTTATTGGAACAATAAATAGCATTATTATATTTAGCATTGTTGACATAACATTTACATAGATCATGAGTGGAAAACGAGATGCCAAATCTAAACATTTAAGATGAAATTCGCTCAATGTATCAAAATCTCACATGTCTGTTAATGCAACGCAATGAAATTATCAAGAGCACCTAAAAAGCCAAACGTAAATCGTATAAATACGACATTTATCAAATATGTCTTGGAAGATCTGTTATATACAGTGGTGATAACGGTCGTCGATGTCTCAAGTTGCTATTTCTCTGTTTTTATTTATTTATATTTCATAAGTAAACTAACAAGATAAGTGACTTCAAATACATAAAAAAACATACTAAACATACAAATTCAGTTTGATTTGAATTTTTATATCAAAATACGTTTATCCTAGTGTTGTGGAAATCAAATCAAATATCCATATTGTTTTCCTTTGAAAGAACTAAAGCATTCGGCACTAAAGACAAGAAATCTGTCGTAATTATATCCCAGAAGTTCGTAAAACACAGAGAGAAGTACTTGATGTAAATCAAAACTATGCCTGTGGGAATATTTAAACATCGAATCATCATTATGAGAGGACTTTCTAGATGATGGATAGTGTTCTTGATGAAGAACACAATTATCTGCGGTATCACTGGACTGCAACATGACCCAAAATACAGAAATATAAATGAATAAAACCATGACGTAAATCTGTTGGTTTTTACTTTTGATTAAACAGGCAGTTACTTCTCTTCATTACAAATGACCGTCTATTAATCTCAATTTATCGAAAGTCCCCAAGGAATCGTCTCTAAAAATAGTCTATCTCTCATCAGTGCTGCAATTGGAGACATTATCTGGTCCCGCCCACATCGGAAACACTGGGAAGGGGTCAACAACAACGGCGGATTTTAACTTGATGACCATTCCTTTGTTACAAACATTATTATTTTCCTTACCGATTTTCTTCCTCTTTCATATTGAGCAAGAGAAGAAACATAATCGTCGATTAGAGTGATTTTCCAGACGGTAATGGTCTTGTAGCGCAGCGGGAATCGCTCTTAACGTAGTCTAAAGAGAAAAAAAGCATTTCAGTCACAGTGATAGATCGCAGTGATTGGGACATAGGTGTGATTTATTAACTGCGATCAAGCGATAACTGAACTAGTTTTGACTATAGAGGATAAATCTCATTGGTATCTATTTCTGGTGGGATTTGCATATAGGTTGAGCGGTTTATGTATTAAACTTTCCCCTTATGACAAAAGGTATCACAATCCTGTGTGATAGTTGCTTAGAATTTTGGGATATCAATTAATACAGGATGATCGAAAAGTCATGCAACCCAAAAATTGTGAGGATTCCTAAATGAATATTAATGAGAAATTGTTTCATTAGATTTCTTTACTATATTGTTATAAATACTATATCAGCTCAAATTTCAGTTATAGTTTATGCTGCAAAGTTTTAAAACCCTTTTGTTTCGTGCAGAATGGAGATGCGATTCTTTACAATAAATTTTTATGATTTCATGATAGTATCTGTTGTTTTCAATTTTTTTACATTTGGGATACACTTTTCCTTATCTGTTACTCTTTCCTTTCAATTGTTTTTCCAACCTTTTCATCAGATGTGGAGTTTGAAACAATTACTTAGTTAATGTATTTAGCTATTTTTTGACTGTAACATTTTATTTTTGAATTAACGGAGTAAATCAGATCTTTTTATAGTTTCGATAATTAGTTTTTCGATTTCTTCTCCCCCTACATTAAATTTTTTTTAAATATTCTTTCTTGTATTTTTGTAGCATTTTTTTTAAATATTTGAGCCAGTCAGCCTTCTATGAAACAAATGGGAGCACATTGATCTGCAAAGGAATTTGAAAACATGAAAAAAATCCTAAAATTAATGTTCTGAAATTAAAACAATACTTGATTTTAATTTGAATAAGTTCGAGCACGCAGATTTTGTAAATCAAAGAAAGAAGAAACTTTACTTACCCTGAAATAATGAGAAAAAAAATCCATGCCTGAGGGCTACCGAAATTTGCGGGGCCTCTAGGCAGTTGTCTAATTTGTCTATTTGATAATCCGACCCAACCGAGAATCTATACACCTCTTGGTTCATGGTCGCTACGCAACTGGCTACTAGGAGCCGTACGTACGTAAGGAACGTACGTAAACAACGTATTAAATGCTTCAACAAATTTTTATACCCTTTTATTTAACTTGGCTTGTTTCATGTTTGTAAGGATAGAATTTTGTAATCGATTTTTCACCCCTTCACGATGTGCTAGATTTTGAAATTTTGTACACTTACATATTCTCGATGACAATACACTTTTTAGTATTTTCAGAACTAGAATGATGAATTAGAATAATGAATTATAAATTAAAGTCTTAAAAGAGTTCCAATTAAAATAAAAATAGCTACTTTTTAGTACACTACTAAAAAAAAATTAAGTACTGGGTTTTTTTTCAAATTTATATTAATATAGAAAGACGGGACCGGAAGGTTCCAGGTTCGAAACCCGATTCCTCTGAAGATCCGCCGTGTATGTGGTCCTGTTGCATCTTATATCTGACTTCGGGGTCAAACGTCTTTCCGCTGGTGTGATGCGGAAATTTGGAGGAGGGGGCAGTTTAGGTGTCTGACCGAAGTTCAAAATTGCTAAGTTGATCCCAAAACAGCCTCGTGTTGCTTCTAAGTGGGACGTTAATATATCTAAACTAAATTGATATAGAAAGTGTTCCATGAAATTAAAAAATCTTTTATTTTAAATATTGAATTATATAACTTAAAGAGTATCGACTACTGTTGTTTAAAGTTAAGTTCTATTCGAGTAATGAATTACTTTTAGATACATTAGGATCATGACTAGAATTATACACTGAGGGTAACGATACGCGGTTCAGTATTCTTAACACTTTCAACTTCAGTTGTCACTGTATATAAACTTGTTTATAAAATTGCAGTTGCTCGATAGACAGTTATAACATTACTTAAGTTATTTAATATCTTTTTTCCATTCAAAAAAATTTCTGGACTGTAATATAAGGTTGAAAATGCACGATATTTACTACAAACCCTCTCACACAAGTGCTATTTTTTATTCCTCAAAATAAAATACCGGGCTCAAGGCTGTGAAACTTCGCTCTCCTCACTTTTCCATCTGATGATGCCTCTGATATCCGTCATTTGTCCTCAATGTACCTCCCATGCATCAACCGTGAGCCAAATAATCTCCGAAATAAGGTCGCCCCCTCCATCAAATCCAGCCGGCAGCAACAGCAAAACAGCAACGGACGTCCATCAAGTCTCGAAGAAGCTTGCCAAACCGCCTGATGCATCCCAGTAGACTGCTGCCACCGCCCGCATCAAAACTTCGACCATTTAACACTGAACCCGCGTGATAAACATCGCGCGGAGGTGGTCATAAACATGCTACGCCCTGGTCTAAGGTAAACATAGCGCCGGTAGTTTAGTGGGGCCGTGTGCCCCATTCATAGTAATGTCGGCTCGTACGTAACACAGTTCTCGTCTAAACCGATAATATATTACATATATTATATACATTATGGTTCGGAGGAGAATCATTTCTGTCACCCTATGGCAGGCTTGATTAAATGGTGGGGCTCGCGCCGGCTAGGCAGGCAAATGTGCGCCGGGATTTCGGGCCGGCTGCGAAATGACTCTCCGAGAGTACCTCAAGTCAGGTGTCAGATGAGGTTGTAAAATGACACGAATTGTTGCCGAATGTTGCGAGTAGGAGTGCTTGACGTTCTTTTAATCGTTTTTTGAAATTCTTTTGCGGAGTATTAGCAAAACGTTTTGGAATATGGAAGAGTATCTTGAGCCTTTTCTTTCCGCGATCCCTTTTATGATTGCAAAGAATTTCCGTGATCCTGTTCTCACCAGTAATATTTTTGGGCGACCCCGAAGTTGGAAAGCATAAATAATGACGGAAGGAAGCATGAATAATGGCTGAAAAGAAATTCGTTTGATTATAAATATTTAACGATTTTAATGAAATCTGCAGATGAGTTTCATAAATATCTTTTAGTTAGAAATGATAAATGTGCATGGTTTAAGAAGCTACTGGTCAATGAGCTTTTTTTCTGTCTAGTAAAAGCATATACTTTTGTGAATGAATGAAATACAAAATCTTATGATGCTTCTTTTTTTCTTGTGAAAATGGATCGCGATGAGCTAAAAAAAATATTTCTCTCTTCTAATTTTATTTTTAATATCAAGAAATGGATAATCATCCGTAAAGGAGTATTCGAAAACCAGATCATATAATCTCCTAGTTTTAAATTTTGTGGATTATCTTCCTACAAGATTTCTTAAGGGTAACTGGTACACACCCACAGGAATATAGTTAAGAGTCAAATGGACCGACAGTAACAAGTATTGTCAAAAAATATAGGACGTCGAGATATCTTGGAAAAAAATTAAGAGGAGTGAAAAAGATCACTGCAAAAAGGGTATTATTTGTCGTGTATGAATTCACATTGAAAGCGAGAAATTCAAATCAGCAGCTGAAACGAGATTGACGGCTTTTGTTGTGAAATGCTCGTGGATACATCCATTCTAATGCGTAAATGGAAACATCCAATAATTTTTTTGCCATCCAATAAAAATTATTTTTTCTGTTAATATCACTGAATTCCGAATCTGCATTCTAATACAAATATTGTTAGCTTTACTGTGATATATTGCAGAACAGTATTTTATTGTACTAGTTCATGGGCACACAATGTGTTTTGAACTAAACGTTTTTTAATGATCCAGGCTTAGCACGCATTGGGGACCAACTTTACATTTTTTAAATCTGAATCGCTCGTATCAAGTCTTCGTCAATACATTCGCCCACTATTTTGTCAACTCTAAGCTGACCAGTGCACTTTTATTTATTTATCTTAGCATAATAGGGTAAAACAACCATTCTCCAGTATAACATATAGTCTGCTTGATAGATTTACTTTGCAATATTTAACGTAAGAGAAAACGAACTGTAGTAATATCAGTTTATGAAATCTCTTGGATAATTTGTTTAATTGTAATTATCATATAGAATCAAGAGCTCGAAAATAAAATACTTTTATTTTTTAACTTCACCAGTCAGTTACCTAAATATTTTCTGATAATCGAGCGTGATAATGATTAATAGGAATAAATATACAAAATTAATATTATAGCGACACAATAATATATTAAAACATTTTAGAAATAGACAAATATATGTTGTTATTCTCCGAAGTCCAAGCCTTGAAAAAGGTATCAAGACTTTTAGTAAACATGACACACTTTTATCCGTTTCTCCTGATGACGAACTTTTTACTGGCAGGAATTGAGAACATAAATAAAAATGACATAAATAGAGAAGAATCTAGCGAAAATACTGCAAATATAATCATCCGACAGATCAATAGTCAGCAATAGGTCTATGTTTAAGCTACGATGCCCACGTTCTTTACTTACTCTCAAACCCCTCATAGCAAAAATTCCGTTCCTTACACATTCTCTAATTTCAACAGCTTTAAGAATATTAGGGCCCAGATGTTTCAAACCCTATACCCATGTCCCAAGAGGAGTTGACCGGTATTTGAAATCATAGATACCGTCTGTCATGCTAGGAGTATTCAGTTGTCACTCTTACCCTATCCATTCAAGAGACGGGCGAAGATCTTTAATTACCAGTATAAGCTGCCCTCATCCTTCTGTCGTGCAACTTGTTACCTCTAATGATTTTTCGTGACATGTATAAAGCCCCGAATTTTGTTAAATATGTTTACATATCTTTACATTTCTAAAGGCAGAATTTTTAAAAACTTTTTTATATGAATGTTGTGCATTTAAGATGATACGGTACATTCTCTACATATTTTTTTGAACTATTATTGAAAATCTTTTGATAGTGTAGAAACTCAACAATTAACTAAAGTCATTTGGAGAGAAAAGTCATTGTCATCTGCCTGTTCAGATGAAATTAAAAATTTTTAAAGAAAAATTCAACTTTTTAAATTTCCTACTACTCCCAAACTTGAATATTTTTGCTTCAAATTTTATTTGCAGATTTAATAAAATATATAGCAGAAAAATGTGCATGGATTTTCAGGTCTATCTGATACTCACTTAAATATATATACTATATATTACTGTATTATGTTGTGAAATATGAGGAAATTTAGAAATGCCTCAATTTATATCTTGTATATAAAAAAAAACTAAGCAATCGAATGCATATTGCATGCCTAGTTTCATCATATACCTAAAGATAAGCATGAACCAAACATTTAAAAAGCTCTATCATAAAAAGGGAATAAAAAAGTCTTAGCATTTTGAAAACATGAAAGCGAAGAAAAGTGCGTCATGGAGATAAAGGCATTTATGTAAAGTTGACATTTGCGGATGTTTTTCATTTGTCCTTGTAAATAAAAATCTAATTAACTTCCGATAAGTTAAAGATACAAATCTGAAATTTTGATGCAATTAAATGAAGGAAAAAAGAAGCAAAATAAACCAATAAAATAAAAATCAACATTTTGGCCATTTTTTGGCTATTGTGTCCATTTACTGTCTGGTTAAATGAATTAGAAATTCATTTGGTGAAAACAGGTTTTAGGAAAGCAAGACGTGTGACTACCTAATCTTGAAATGAATTTATAAAAATCTAAATTTATATTTTAGTATTTTTAAAACAAATTAAAATGTTTTAATGAATCATTTTTTTAAAAAAATATTTTTAAAAAAGAGAGAGAAATTTTGCTTTCCCGCAGGCGTTTGCTTGGAAGTGTCGTGACGCAGAAAAGTGTAAATTTTTTTGTGTGACATCAGAAAATTCTGATGCTTTTAAGTACTTGATTCGATCATGGAACCGAGTAATTAAAAAAATCAGATTTTTTTCTGATGTCACAAAAAAAAATTACACTTTTTTTGCGTCACCACAGAGACCTCTCCGATAAGGTAATGGCGTGGCAATTTTACAGATCTCTATTTGATGTCTACGCATTTCTGCAGTTGCCGCTGACCATCTATCTGAAATAAATCATGTTGGTGGATAATAAAAAGGAAGCTTTTCAGTTTCATCTTCATTACTGATTAAAACGATAGAAGTATAAGAAAAGAAAATTATCAGTTAGCCTATTACCATCAAATTTCTTGATTTAAACGAATATTTTCTTCTCGAATTTTCACCTAAGAAGAGACTAAAAGAATTGAAATAAAATGCCGTAACATCACCTATAGTTAAAATAAAAATTCATTTTCAATTGTAATTCTCTTTTTTTTCTCTGTGGACATACAAAAGTCGACTCCATTTCAACATTTTTTCAGTTAAACCTCTATAAGTGGTTTAGACACATGTGTAAACTCAACAGCACTTAATCAGAAAACACAAATCTCAAGTCGCTTGCAATTAAGCAGTCTCTGATACTTAAGAAACCACACAGCATTTTCATTTCCTCAGTATCAACACAACAAGCAAAAAACCAGCGATGACCAGCTAGTTTCTGTACGATTAGGATCACACAATATTTAAAACAGGCGAGTAGAAAAAAGGGCCTGCATTCATCTTTCACCCGTTGATTCCTCCCACCTCAAAGGTAAATGAGTCAGAATTATTCTTTGCCCTCGCCAAGGCCGGATGCGTGATGCGGTGACTACAGAACACCATCAATCCTGGAAATTACTTCTGCGTACACTTTTGGCTTCAATTCATCACGTTTTCCTTGGCGCACTTATTCACGCTTCATGAAAGCTTTTCAGAAGCGACAATAACCAACGTGTTGGTGCAACAAAGCCTCCGGACGCCAGTAATTTGTCTCGATCACCTAAACTATACACCGATACCTTTGTCTCTGGAGGATTTGCTACTATTCATCTCAGACCTGGTTATCAGTGTCCGGCGCGGTGTTTGAAATTAGCGCCAACGCACGGTGGAAAGTGGTTGCAAGATCTTGGCGATGGCTCATCGATTGGCGAGATTTTGATCTTCGTGCAAATGCTTACTTTCTGCTAAAATGAAACTCTTTCTCTCCAACCTTTTATGTCACTTTTATTCACACCTTTCTAACAATTTTTTGAGTATGAAATCATTAATATTAAAATATTTGTCGTGATATTTATGTGTATTTATCTAATTTTAAAGGTGATGTTTCTGTTTTTGTTGTTGTTGCATATTTTCTTTGTTAATTTCGATGATAAAGTACTTCTAATTTTTTCGTCCGTTTTTTTCGTGTCCCCTATTGTTATTTTTCTCTCCATAGGTTTAGAATCACCAGCTCATTGTTTTACTTCTGCAAAATCTTTGAGCCACAGAAACAAAGTCTCGGCTTCGGGGTTGGTGGGTTGCGGTTCGAAACCGAATATCTAGCGTGTATGTGGACATGGGGCATGCTAAATCTTATCGCGGACGTCATACGCCCTTATATTGGTGTGACTCAAGTTTTTATTTTAATCCGTTAGGCCCAGCGTCCTATTTATAGGACAGCTGTATTTCGCTTCCGTGTCTAAACCGAACACATTCCGTTGCTTCTTTTTTGCTTTGTCTATGAAGTCCAGAGGTATTCCCAAACTTCCAACCAGTTTTCAGCTGGCATATAATAGCATCAACTAGCCAGATTTTGGAGTCAAAATGTCGCCAATGAATATTATGAATATTTTTTAATTTTTCCTTTGATTTATTTTTTGGAGATAATGCAAAGAATTATACACTTGTAGAGGGACGAGACTCATGTTTATGTGGAATGCCGCTGTTGAAGAATTAATTCAATTTCAGGAACCATTTTTATTAGATGGCTAAGTTCCACGACACAGTACATTAAAAGGTACAAGACGCAAGACAGAGAACAACAACACAAGTACACAGAAGAAAAAGAGAGAGAGGCATCATGGGAAAAACCCGGATGGCTCTAGTAGCGCCACCTACCATAAAAAGGAGAAGGCAGTGAATTGTAACCGCTACACGCTGATTTTCTTTTTTTTAAATATTTTACTGCATTTTAAAAATCTTTAATATTTATGTAAAATAAAGTTTTTAAAAATTGATTTTTTTTATCGATTTATTATTTTTTTTCCTTAAAAAAAGAAAGCTCTCCCCCATTTTTTTCTCCGAATTTAATTTTACTTCACAATTTACTTAATATTGGTGTTTTAAACAAAATTTAATAGAAATTTATTGAAATCTATGCTTTAACTTAATTTGGGCGTTAACAGGTGAAACATTTTTATTTAACTCGACTTGTTTCATGTTTGTAATGATGGAATTTTGTAATCGATTTTTCACTCACTTCCTGATGTGCTAGAATGTTGATATTCTGTACACTAGTGTGTTCTCGATGACAATGCACTGTAGTATATATTTTCAGAGCAAAATTACCAGTTAATTGATTAAGTTAATTGTGACTTCATACGAGGGGCGAGACCTAGTAGTGAATTTTAGAAAAATTGATTTCCTGATTCCATAAAATTCATAATAATGAAATATAAATTAAGGACAAACAAGTAAGAAATAATTTAAATAAAGAACTTTCTACTACTTTTTGTTCACTAATAAGAGCACATTTCTAAACTGTTTTTATTGTTTTGCGTTTGTAAAACTCATCGAGCACTTTTATATATCATTCAGAATGCCTCATTTTGGAAAATACACTAACTCGCATAAGGCAAAAAATGAAACATTCATGAAAAGTAATAGAGAATTAGTTTAGTTTGGTTATATTAACGTCCCGTTTTGACGAGGGCTATTGTGGGACGGACCTCGTAATTGTGAACCGCGGTCAGATGACGAGAGTGACACCTGAGCTGGAACCCCCTCTCTAAACTTCCAGCCTCTTCTCCACCAGCGGGAATGCGTTTGACCCCTACGTATGATTTAGCCTGCAACATTCCTAATACACGATCGATCTTTAGTGGAATCGGGTTTCGAACCTGCGGCTCTGAGGCCGACACCCTACCACTAGGCATATACAGTTATTTCAATGTCAAATTATTGAAACGTAAAAAAAATTTCATTGAAAAATAGTCATTACATTAGTGCATTATTAAGACGATAAAGTGGCGATAATTCATCCTGCCTGTAAGTGTTGCAAACTATATTTTATTACTGATTTAGTTCCGAGTTGAGTATATCGTCGATATACGGTTAAAAGTGACAAAGTAAAAAATAATGAGTTAAAGAGTTCTTATTGTTTTAAGATGTCATCACTGTACAAGAGGAGAAATCACGCATATCAATATATCACCGGTATACAATATATTTTTGCGAAAATCGCCCGGTGGGTGTACGGTAATGTCGTTCAACAAGCAGGATAATGAAGAATTACGCTTTATTCACGAATATTCAAAAAAACAAGAAGTACAGGTAACAAACCAAACAGCACTTTTTAAAATTAACATCACAAGTAGACAGCAAGACACTAATAAATAATAGTAACAGCACTTTCACTAGCTCTCAGCGTCTATTAGTTTACCAGCTCACACTGCAAACAAAACTCCAAGGAAGGAGATTGATTCCTCGTTTGAGCAACTCGGGTACTTATAGCTTTCCAACAGGGCGTGACGTCACAAAGAATTCTCTCGAAGGTTTTCCAAATCTCGGTTCCTAGTAGAGATACGGCCACAATTCTTGCATTTTATAGAAGCTTCTTTCTGTCACCAAAATAGGATTCATTGGCTTGGCCTCCAGTATAAACCTCTGTAAATCTCTCTTTCCTCTCATAAGGCTAACACAGCAGGGAAACAGTGATTCAGTCAATATTCTACCCATGTATACTGCGCAATTTTTTCTGTTACAGAATATGACATTTTAAAACAAGAATACATTTTCCATATTTCTTTTCCTTTTGACTTGGTCACTTTTAGCTGTATGCCGACATCATAAAACTGCCGTTTCGTTTGGGAAACATCCTGATTATTTAAAAATTTAAAAAAAGGCAGTATGAGTTTTTCTCTTTTTTTTTTTCATTTCAATATGTAATCGCGAGTTTTTCGGCTTTTTCTTAATTATTAATTTTATGTATAAACCTTGCTCACTAAGTTCCGATATCAACTTTACAATATTTCATTTGAACAAGCAAATCTTTCATTACGAGAAACATAAATTCCTGCAATCACTTTAAAAAAGATTCTTTCTACTTTATTTTCATTTTTAAAAGTCATTTAAATAAACGAAAACATTGTGATTTGACATATGTTTTTTGGGCATTTGTTTTGAAAAAAAAGGGCAATATCAAAATGGAATCAAGAACTTCAATGCTCTAAAATCCATCACATTTCCCATTCTCATTCATTTTCTATTTGTTCATTCTAAATATTGTCTTCGATCTGAATAAAATTAATTTCGGTTCTCTAAAGTAAATTTTTAAAAGCTTCTACTTTAAAATATTAATTTTGAGGATGCAAATTGTCGATTAATAAATATGCATTAGAAAAATGGGTAAGGAAAAGTCGATTTTGCGTGTCATTTGTTTGAAATCGGAAAAAGATGAATGATATTTTTTTTTTTATTTGTGTGTATACTTGGGCAAACGTATTAAAAAAATTGTGAAATCTATCCCTGGAGTTTTTAATATTGTCCGTAGTTTCTTCTTTAAAAAGTATTCAGTATTATTGATTTCGGGTAATCCATTTCCTGTTTTGCATTTTCTGGGGAGTCGATTTGTAAAAAAATAAAATAAATATATAAAAAGTAAAATTAAACAAAACAGTATAAAATTCACTGTATAAATTTATGAATTGGAAGGTTGAATTAAAGAGTCAACACCAGAATTTTATACCGAATGTGCTTTATAGATGGATGAACTGATTCAAAGTTACGGAAAAGAATAAAATGGTCAATTTTGAGTTATTAAATGCATACCCTGCAAATTACACACTAACAGTGACCATAGTTACAATGATTTAAACTCTAACTACCATCTTAAAGATCTTTATGCAGTCTGAAACAGGAAAGATAAAGCAATATTAATTAGTTCGTTTAAGGCTTATTTTAAAAAATTCTGAAAAAATATAATTAGTTGCAAAATTTCTCATAATGATTCTTTTGTCATCTCCTTTAAAACTAACTATTTATCAGATTTTCCTAACAAGCACCAAAGTAAATATGGAAGCAATTAATTTTTTTAAGGTTAATACGAAAGAATGATATAATTAAACGCACACCACACAAAAGAACCCCATGAAATAATCCAGCAATGTACGTTTGAATGTTGTTGAAAAGGTATAATAAGGATTTCTTTTGGTTAATCATAAGTTTAGGGTACGCAGCCGTTTTTCCCCACTTTGAATCGCCAATTCATTGTCGCCAAGAGGAACACGGTTTAGCAACGTGAGAAAATTTGTTTTGAGTGCGTGGCGATGTTTATATTCGTGTTTTGTGAGCAGCGATAATTACATTGGTGTCTTGGCGCATTAGAAGATAGCACAGAGCATTGGTCTGCTCTGTGCTATCTTCGATTTAATCGAATTTGAATATTACTTACTTTGGAATTCTACTGTTTGATTTTTTACAGTTTTGATCGTGGATTTGTTTCGACTGACGTGCACATCGCTCCTGTTTTTGTTTGTTTCGACTAGCATGCTGTTCGCTACTGTTGACATTTTGACGAAGGAACGTTTTGAGGTGGGGACTTAATTTGGAATTTTTAAAAAAGTTAGATTCCTAACATTCAATGAAGAAGCGAAGCTACTAGGTTCTCGCTTTGCTGAAAGCGAAGCTGTTGATGTTTTTTTAGCTTTAAAAAATTTGCCCGGAACCCACTTGAAATGCCTCAGACATCGCGTGCACAAGAGACCAATAAAAAGCCCACTGCGCACCCACAACAAAAGTTCTCACATCGCCAAACCGTCTTGTTCTTGGCGACAAACAGTTGGCGATCCAAAAAGGGGAGAAACAGCTTCGTACACTAACTTAAGTTTTACCTTTCTTTTAATCTCATAATATTCTAATCTTGGGCGAAACTTTTCAAATTGGGATAATTGATGCTCATACAATTATATAACAAAACGGCCGCGCAAATCCAATTTTGGGAAGCTAAATTTTTCGCAAGAGCTAAAATGACGTAACGTCACAATCAAGATCAAACCAGTGTGCAGTCAGATATCAAATGACATGGGCAGTTGCGTTTAATATGTGATTGTGAAATAAAGGAATCAAGGAGTCACTAAAATGAAAAATGAATCATATTATTCATATTGCTAGTCATATAATAAGGTTTGTACTGCTGAATTCAAATATCACTTAATAATGATGCTGTTAAAATTTTTTACCAAGTCTGAATTTCTTTTAAATTTATGGAATAAACATAAATTAAAATTGTTCAATTTGTACGTTTGTGATATCCTTCAAGGCCTTTCATAAATTGGGATCCATAGTATCAATCAAATTAAAGAATTTTCAATTCGGAATAATCTCTAGTTTAATTTAAATTCCTTCGTTACCTTGAATATCTTGTTTAAATCCATTTAAATTACTTGAATTATTTTAAAATATTTCCAGATATTTTAATTTACTTAGAGTAGAAAGGGAATGCAAAAATAAAAGAAAATTTAATTAAGTATTTTTGTTTGATCTTCATTCAAATGTTAAATGATATAATTTTTTTAGGAATAAAAGAAAAATGCCAATGTAAGGAATTCATATCTTATTTAGTTGTTTAGAATATTATTAATTCTTTTTATAATTTCTCGCTAAGATTGAATATTATAAAGTTTTATTGTTATTTAAATGAGTACAATTCCTGTCATTGTTAATGATTCGCAAACCAAGAGAATGTTAATCGAAGAAAGACGAATGTTAAGTGAATTTTGAAACATTTCGAGAATCACTTAGAGGATGTTCATTCTTTCCCATTCAAGTATCGATTTTTAATTTAATGATGCTAAATTTAGTATCCTTTCTCAGAATATTTAATTTGAATGGATGCAAATTTTGTTGGAAATAATCCACTCATTCTTCTGAATGATTTTATAAAAATATTCTTCGTCTCAAAGGAAATTTAGGGTCTATCTTCTAAACAAGTAAGGTCTCGCTACGGAATCAGAAGAGCGTGCGTTCGTTACATGATTCTATTGAATATCTGTCATATATATGTGGGCCTTGTGAACATTAAACCTGCCGTTGAAGGTTAAGCAACCTTACATTGGTGTGGCGTGAAAGTTTGGAACATGAAGAACTCAGTTGTCGTTCTCGTCATATGACAGATTACGAAGTTTGTCCCGAAATAGAGTCTTGTAGCTTCGAAGCGAGACATATTCGAGCTAACTCTTTTAAAAAGCCACTATTTACAACATTTATTCTTTACGCATCAACGACAATGTCGCATAATGTGTTCACTGTCTTATAATATCGTAATATACTGAGTGACTCAAAACAGCATTGCCAAAATGGAAGGAAAAATGAGATATACACAAATAAACAAAAATCACTCTTGAGTTACAAGCGAGGTAAAGTAAACGTCTGGGGTTGAGTTGCTTTCATCCAGATGACGAGACGTACCTCCTGCGGAAGGGGTTGAGCCGAGGCTGGTAATGGCTTCACCCTCAGTTCTCGTATTAACGTCGTGACGACTATCATTCGTAAGATCACGGATGTTAAGGCAGGGCGGGGATGGAGTAACTCGACTTGTAATTGTTGTTGTAATATTATATACAAATTTGGTGCATCTCTACTCAATAGAAACCCAGATACAGCCTCTATGCTCATCCTCAAATAGTATTGTAAAGCAGCGCCTCCTGTATTATAAATAAAATCAAAATTGAATAAGCGTGGTTTCTCATAACAAGTATCTTGTATACTAAATTTGGTGCAATTCCATCCCACATATTCAGAGATATTTCTATAACGCACATCCACCCTGTGTATCAGCGCCACTGGGTATGTTGGCCTGCCGGGCAATCGTGTCCCATGCGAAATAGGCCAACTAACCCCATATCGCCATTTCTGTTTCTCATGAGTGTAGGAATTTATTCTAAAAGCATTTCGATAAACAAACACGCACTAATTAACAATGAAGAATTATCTTTTTGAATATTATTTGTAAAAATGGAAACTGTGATCTAAAAGCAAAGAAAAAACAATTATACAGGATGAGTTTGACCTAATCCGCCAAACGGAAGAGGGTGATAGAAGAGCCCATGTGGATCATAAAACTCTATAGCAACCTTGTCCTATGTCTAACCGTTTGCAAGTCATGGCGGATAAAATGAATATGCTACAAGACGGAAAAAATCCAAATTTTAGAAGTTTTCGACAGACCTACAGGCAAAATAAGCACATATCTTAAAAGAGCAGAGAAAATCCTATAAGATGGTACCATTTTCATCAGAATCAGTATTTAAATCCGAGCTTCAAGCGCCTAAACATTGGCGAAATGCAAAATCGAATGTTCGCAAAAATCTTTAATATCGAATACCGCGAACACCGTTCTAGCTATAAACTGTCAAATTTACCGAGAATTGTCCATTCCGTCAGTTTTTGAATGAGCCTACAATAAACCGTATCAGTTTCTTAGTTCAGGCAATATTTTGTCTTTCGTTTGCTATACGATCAGCTTAAATGTTTGGCTTGGAGTGGTCGGCGATCGCTGTGTTCCAGTGTCATTTGACAAGCAATACGTATTTGGAATTCCTGAAACATCATCTACCAGGATTACTTGATGTTATTCCTGCACTCAAACGAGCGGAAATCATTTTATAACAAGATGATCTCTTGCACATTCTTCAACGGCACTTCCTCTATGAGCAGTAACCGCTATGGATTGGTCGTAATGGGCCAATTCCTTGGCCACTTAGATAGCCAGATCTGACTCCAACACACTTCTTTGTTTGGGGTTCTCTGAAGCAAGGTTTACCGCAGAGAAGTTAACAGTTTAGAAGACTTGAGCAGCCGCCTCGATAAGACAATAGTAAAACTTAAGGGCGAGCTTTCGTTCACAACTACTGTGGTTTCAGTTCGGAAGCGGGCAAGGGCGTGTATCAGGTAAGGGGGCAACCAATTTCAGCAGCACCATAAGTCACTACCGAATGCATACGTCTTTACTCTGGCGTGGGATAACTCACTGTTTTTTTTTTTTTTTTTTTGTATTTTTGCATATTCCTTAGTGAAACGCGTAGGAAACGTCATACTACTTTTTTCCATTGTGTTTGTAATTTAATAAAAAATGCTACTTTCCTTATTTGGCTTTACAATTTTCTTTCTTACACCTAACTAAAACAGCAGGCTGAAGATTTCAGTGATGAAACTAATCAGCAAACGAAAGACTAAATTTCTCCTGAACTAGAACACTGGTATGGTTTATTGTGAGCTCATTCGAGAGGTTATGGAATGGACAAGTTTTTGATAAATTTGACAAATTATAGCTACAATTGTGTTTGCGGTATTCGATATTAAAGATTTTGGAGACAATTCGATTTTGCATTTCGCCCATGTTTCGACGCTTGTATAGCTCGGCTTTAAATCCTGGTATTCTGATGAAAATGGTGTTATTTTATTGGATTTTCCCTGATATTTCAAAATATGTGGCTATTTTTCCTGTAGGTCTGTCCAAAACTTCTCAAATTTGGATTCTTTCCCCCTACTTGTAGCATATTTATTTTATCCGCCATAGCTTGCAAACGGTTAGACAACATAGGACAGGGTTGCTATAGTGTTTTATGATGCACATGGGCTCTTCTATCATCCTCTTTCGTTTGGCAGATTAGGTCAAACTGACCCTTGTATAAGAGAGGAAAATTACTCAGCTTAGTAAAAATCAGAAAATTCCAGCTGGTTCTTTAATGGACGCTGCTTCTTCAATGATGCTCATGTGGTAGAAGGAAGATGGGACAATAAACACTTGTCTGGACTGACAGCGTTAAATATCGGAAAGTTTTTAAAATATCGCGACTCGGCCAAAGTGCCCCTATGGCAAATTAGCTCCGGTCTACCCTACTTTTATCCCGAAGTTGATACTCTACCATCAGATCACTGTAGCAGCAACAAGTCTAGTTGACGGATTTTATCAAAATTTAATGTAGATCTACAATTTTGCTATAAGGACCATATGCCAAATTTCATACATCTAGTTCGCTGCACTTTTGGAGTTTTCGTGCTCACATATAAACAAACAGACAGATATTGGGACATAATTTTTTTAAAAAAATGTTTTTTTCGGAATCATGGAGGGCTAAAACGTCAAAATTCATCCAAATCTCGGTGTCGAATTTTTTGTCTTGACTGGATTGACAGCGTTAAATACTGGAAAGATTTTAAACTACCGCGAGTACAATCCCTTATACTTTTTTGTTAAAAGTAACTTTATTATATCAATTTTTCTTTCGTCGACATTTTGGATCCCTTTGGAGTCAGGGTAAAAGTACAATGCTTCTATACAAAAGTAAGAATATAGGTAAATTTTAAAGGATATTTTAATTTAATTAAGAATACTGTAAAATACCTTTCCTTAAAACAAACAATTATATTGTAACATTTGAATTGAATTCCTACAAAGATTTTATTTGTCTCAAATACTCACTTTGTTCACTGAGAAGAAAAAAAAACTATGCGCCTTTCTAATGGAAAATGTTTTATCTCAAAGAGCCATTTTCTGTTAATTTATTCTTAGATTGAATTTACATGAAAAGAGAAAGGAATAGAAAATCTAAGAATGCGCATTTTTCTTATTTTTGCCCTAACCTAGACTAAAAATAAAATTATTGTCTTCAAATGGCAAAAATAGGAGGGAAGGGAGAGTTTGTAAGTCTTTTGCTTGAAGTCTTTATTTTCGGTCAATTTTCACCCAAAATCCGATAAGAGAAAATAATCATAATAAATGGAGAAATAAATTTTAAAAACCCATTTCTTATACGGATAAAAAAATGATGTAATTATTAGCTGAATTTAAACGAATATTTCGGCGAAAGTGGTTTACTTATAGGTTCTTTCTTGTTAACGTCTTGGCATTAACCCTAACTAGCCCTTAAATTTATCGACGCTTGTCAGCCTACAACTGCCTCTAACTGTGACCTTTCCTAAGAAATACCTCGGGGGAAGAACTCTTCACAAATCAATCTGAGGTGTCAATGTTCGACATTTGCACAAAGGATAACAAAGATTGAGAGTTTTCTTTATTGCCTCAAACATAGTTACCATCTGGGGAACTGAGTACGTTGAATTTGATAAGGCTTTGCATGTGCTAGAGATTTATGTATGTTAGATGCAATTGCAGTGGTTATTTACATGTCTTATTTACGGAGCGGACAACTAATGGGCACTCTTGAGGAAATGCCTGTCTCGCTTTCCGATAAGAAGGATTTCAGGTGACAGCTTGACATCCCCTATGTCAACTGAGTAAGGGTAGGAAGGGTAGAAATACACTTCCAGCCCTTTTTCGAGCCTAATCAGGGGGAGGTGAGTTCACAATACTTGAAAAAGAGATCATGTCTCATTTCAGTGACGTAGTGACAGATGGACAAAGGGAAGGGGAGGGGGTATAGATACCCCGTGCGCTCGTTGTTGGGGGCGCTGTGAAGACACTGCGTTTATTTCACTTTTTGAAACCAAATTTTAAGGTTGGGACGAAAAACAATGCCCCACTTACCATTTATCCTTCCTAAAACGCTGGTTCATTTGTAGGATTGTTAAGCCCGTTATAGATAACAGACATCAGTTTATCAATTCATTTCCACATTATATTTAATAAAATGATTATTTTAAAAAGTATTAGCTGCCTTTTTCCTTCATTTTTTGAAAAACTGAACAGAACATTAAATGTCTCTAGAATGCAGACTCGGAAAACGAAATTCGTGAAAGCTAACACTTGTGCGCGTGAGATTTTATAATAAAACAATTTCAACCGAGAATTTGAAAGATTTTAGTGAGCTCTCCAAGAAGGACCATACGCTTGGCGCAGCATAGCCAATACTGGCTCTTCTGCCATAAAACTCAAAAACTACCAACCAACCAAGAAGGACAAAACCATGTACCATGTTCAAATGTAGTGCAAGTTGTGTTACACAGATGTAGTTCAAGTTGAATAATTTTTGGGCAAGTAAAAATGCACTATTTCAAAAATCATTGCGGCCCTTACGTAAATGAACGATCTTAAGATTTAATAAAAAAGATATTAACCAAGTTAAAAGAAATTTTTAGCTGAATATTAAAATTTTTCTGCACATTCACCGAGGAAGGGAAGGCTAAGCATGTTTTTTTAAAAAGTATTACATGAAATAAAACTAAAGAGACAGATATTTTAATTATATTAAATTGATTGTAAACCATTTCAGAAATCGATATATGGCATGGATAAAGTTTCGATTAACCTGTGAAAAATGCAATTGAATCTATAATAGTAAAATGGCGTTTTTTTTTAAAAAATTTGATAAGCAAATTTTTAGATTTCTGACTTTAACGATTTTCTTAATTTTATTAGACGTCGTGACACCAACGTTTGCGGTTGAGAAAAATTTGCGGCCACAAAAGTGCCGGACTGCTTGGAGGCGCGGGTTCTGAATGCTATATTTCAAGCCTAAGTGTACCTCGGAATCTAGTTTAAGAGTTGTTCCGAGAAAAACTGTTAATCTATTCCAAATGGAATAGATCAAGTTTCAAAGTTGAGGTTGTTTTGCTAGAATCCATTTTATATGCTGATACTGCTTCCGGTAAAAGACAATTCGTTATCTAGCGGTCCGGTAGATTATTTCGCAGAAAGAAATGCTGATTTCAACAGCATTTTTTCTAAGAAAGTAATTCAGATCTCCCAATAAATGACCACAAAGTACATGGTAATAATTACAGTCGTATATAATTTTCTGTATAAATTATGTACTTCTTTGTTACAATCATTTCGCTGCAATGCGCGATTATTTGAAAAAATAAATCATTAAGGCTTATATTTATTTCTTTTACACTGATTAAGTTTGATTATAATTTTTTAAAATCGATGCTATAGTGATCGTCAGTAGATAAACTCTCCTGCTTTATGTTGGTTAATGATGTTAATTCATAAAAATATTTTAGATCATAACACAGAATCTCATAACAGTTTGATTATGATTTTCTGTTTTCCCTAATTTATGAATAGGAAATATGGTTAACGAGAAATTAGACGCACGCACAGCTTAAGAATTATTATGCAATAGTGTTAAGGTAATTCCTCGGTAATTCTTTACAGCAACTGTTGCTATAATTCATATGTATATATAAAAATTTTTGTTATATATGTGGAATAATATTGGCCGCCAGACAGAAGTAATCAATAAGTTAAGACCATAGACTCCGTTCTCACTTGCAATCTCCCAAAAGTGCTGAAATGTTTTGACTAATAGGATGGTGATTCATTTTTAAGATTTAATAATAAGGCTCAGATGTTATCCTCGACATCTAACCACGGTCCATTATTACGAGGTCTGTCCCAAAATAGCAATCGCGTGCCTTTAAAGGGAGACAACATAATTTAACGAAGCTAAACTAAACTGTCCCTGTACTTTCCCTTTCATAGGAAGAGAGTTTCATTACTTATCATTAAGTGTATTCCTACTTATTTTATTCCGTGTTACCCTTTGACCATGACTTCTTTATTATAACCCCAAATGACACACGTTTCCAACTTTCAGGTTTTGATAGATCATATTTGAGGAAGAACAGCACTGCCCGCGTCAGTGGTGTAACAGAGGTGAATTGGACGAGGGATATAGCATTTAGGTTCACCTTCACTTGTCATATTTGGTGAAATAAATGTACTATTATTCTAGGAGAATTAATCTGCACCCCGCAGGCTGGCTTTCAGGGTATCTATACTCTCTTTACTGGGTATCAAATTCATTGAAAAGATATCTATCGGTTTCTTGCCACCTTATTTGTTTTGAGCTGCAATGTATTTATGGCAAGAAAGGTTTTCTTTTGCAAACTAGTAGCGCCATTCAAGTGAATCAAAAGGGCGGATCTCTTTTACGGTCAGTTTAGTCCAAATACGCCCATTTTTAGGCGGATACTAATGTTTCCTTTGACGCCTACTAAGTGATGATATCCACCACTTCTCAGATCTGAAGAAGAAGGTGGCGTGAATGAGATTGTCTCAATCTTTAAGAAATTAATGAAGAACATCAAAGGACAAAGAAATAATTAGTATTTATTTTGGATTCCTTCTTCACAGATTACATATCAATGTAGATTAATTGTTCCTTTTGTGTTAGATTAAATGAAAGTCAAAAGTATATTGTGGGTTTAATATAGTCATTTACGTTCAAAAGTTATTATACTGCATTTAATTCCACTTCAGGCAATTTTGTGTATTATTAATGAAACGCTTGCATTAACATATTTGTTGTCTAGTTTTCTAATGAAAGCATTATTGTTAAGATTAGATTCAACACTACATCAATTATATGAAAAATAACAGATGACACAATTTTTAGCTTAAAATTTAGATTAGGGAAATTTTTATTTTGTTAAAGTACTAGCTGATAATCCGGCGTTGCTCGGGATAAAAATATTTTCAAGCCTTAGTGCTTATGACACTTTAAACTTAATTAAACAGTTTTTCGCAGCATCGTCTTTTGATGATTTTCGTTCGTCCTCTCTTGTGTCGTCTGACTCCTCTGCCAGCAGTTAAACCAGTCTCTTCCTTTTGTCTCTTTACTTCGAACCACCTGGCACGAATCTAGAAATCCTTGGTACTACATTTTCTCATGCCCATCATTGCTGCGGTGACGACAGAAGCTCCTTCACATTTTTATGACCATTATCCGAAGTACTAATTCTCTTCTTTTTGGTGTTTATGTGCCTGGTCGGAAAACAATGTATAGTGTTTCTTTTTTTTCTCCTTAGGTCTTCTGTCTTTGGTAGGAACCGGACTAAATAACCTTCATAAAATTAACAAACTCATTAGGATTATTTAAAAATTTGTGAAAATTAGATAAAACATCGCATAGAGAGATTAAATAACGTCATTGGCTTGCTGTGCAAGCATATTGAAAGATGTGCATTCTGCGAATTAAAAGATGAAGTAAACATTCTGCCTTTCCGTTTATATTCAAAGAAAATAATTTTTTATCTCAACTTTAATAATGGCAAAAACAAGGGAATGAAGGATTTGATAAAACAATAAATTGGTTTGAATTGGAAATGAATTTTGAAAGTTTTATTAAAATCGGATTTTAAAAAAACTAATGGTATTTAAATTGAAATCATTAAAAAGATAATTTTTTTCTCTTAAAGATGGTGTAGAAATCATATTCGTGCAATATATATTTCAGAAGCTATTGGCGAAAAACAGAGAAGAAGCCTAGAATCTTGGCTTAATTTTCGTTATCTTAAGAAGTATTTAATTTTGAAATTTGAAAAAATCACAGTTGACCAAAAAAATGGACCCCAGAATTGCATGTGCGAATCTCATATCCCTACTGTTACGATGGTGTAAAATTGTTTTCTAACATTCTAATCTTATGTCAGGAAAGAGAGTTTTAAAGAGGTTCTACTGGAAGCCAAGCCAATGAACCCCGTCCTTGGCGACCATTCCGGCAACTTGGAACAGAACGAGGCTTCTAGGAAACACAAGAAATGTGGCCCTATCTCTACTAGGAACGGGAATATCAAGAACCTTCGAGATAAGTCTATGTGACGTCACATCCTGTCGGAAAAGATATAAATACCGAGAGCTCATCGAGTGAGTCACTCTGTCTTTGAAACTTTGACGGCCGTGCAAGCTAGTGAGCTGATATATATTAGTGATCTGCTATATGCCTGTGTTGTTAATTTATACAAGTGCTGTTTAGTCTTGTTATCTGTGCTATTTTTGTCCTCTGTAATACTCGCGGAATAAAGAGTCATTATTTTTTTACTATCCTGCTTTTTGGACTTCATTCACGTAAACCCACCGGACGATTTTTGTAGCACTACTGCTCACCGTTTAGGAGGAGTTCTTGTTACTGACAGGTGGACAGGTAAACAAACAAACACGCAGACATATGTATTTTCTGCTTTATATTATGGATATCTGTACAAAGTAAACATACGTACAGAATGTCACTTAATACATAATTTTATGAACAACGATGCAAATGCAGATGCCTCAGAACATTCAATAATTTCAAAAGCAGACGATATGAGAAAAATTAAAAAAGATTAAAGCAGAAATGATAATCTCTTAAACTCCTGTTCCGAATAAATTGCAATTATGATTAGCACAGAGAGATAAGTAGGCAAATCTAAACTTCCAAAACAACGAAGCAAAATGCTTGCCTCTCGGGACGTACCAAGGTGAAATTTTAATTCGCGTAATCTCAGACAGGAGAAAAAGAGCTACCTCTATGGAATTAACGGGCAGGTGGACTTGATGAGAAAAAGGCCAAAATATGAAATATTCTTTTTTAACATTTTATCTCCAAAAAAATATGCTTAATCCTCAGCGTTGCTTGGGATAAAAATATCTTAGATTTGAAGTGCTTATAACTCTTTTAACTTAATAAAACAGATTTTTCGCTGCAATATTTTTCGCTTTCCCTCTCTCGTGTTCTCTGACCCCTCGGCCAGCAGTTAAACTCTCCCTTCTTTTTGTCTCCGAACTATGAAGCACCTGGCACGAGTCTAGCAATCCTTGATATTCCATTTTTCTCTTCCATTCATCGTTACAATGACAACATAAATTCTTTCATATCCATTTCTTTGCTAATACCCTAAATGCCATTCCCTGCTTTTTTCTGTATGAGTGCCTGACCGGTAAAATAATACTGCATGGTGCTCCTTCTTCTTCTCTCTCCCTAGGTTCTCTCCTTTCGGTAGGAACTGGGCTATATGACCTTGAAAGACTTTACACACTCATTAGATTCATTTAAAAAAACGTGAAAGCTAAGGAAGACATCTCAGTAATAACGAACGTGATTGGATTACTTTGAAACCATTTTAAAAGGTGTTTACGCTACAACATAAAATTAGAAGTAAAAAGTCTGCCTTAGAGTTAATGTTCAAAGAAACCAATATTTTCATATCATAACTTTAACAGTAGTAAAAGCATGAATTACATACGTTTTTCTGACAGAAGAACTCCTCCTAAACGGAGAAAGGTAGCGACATGAAATTTGCACCTGACATTCTGGGGTATATTTCTAAGTCCACTATGCTGTTTTCAATTTTCTAACTTAATTAATTCTTAAGACATTTAATTAAATAACGAAAATTAAGCCAATTTTTGCCAATAACTTCTGAAATATTTATCGCACGACAATGATTTATACATTATTTTAAAGAACAACAAATTATCTTTCAATGATTTCAATTTCATTGCCAAACACATTTTTCTCTAATTTTAATAAGCATTTCAAAATTCATTTTAAAAGTAATTGATAGCAATGCTTTCTATTGTTATATAAATTAAACTAAACCAAATTATTGTTTCATCAAATCCTTCATTCGTGTGTTTAACCATTGTTAAAGTTTTATAAATAATTTTTTGCTTTTTTTAAAACAATAACTCCAAGGCAGACTTAATTCCGCTTTTATTTCATACCTTTTAATATGCCCGCAAATATCAAATGACGTTTAGTTTAATTACTATTCCATGTTTCCTTTTGAATTTCACAAATATTTGAATGATCTTAATCAGTGTGTAAGGTCATTCAAAGTTAGCCGAACCCCGTTCCTACAGAAGGGAGAGAACTTAGAGAGAAAAAGAGTGAATGGTACTTCCGGTCAGACACAAAAACACCAAAAAGAAGAGAATGGTACTTCTAGACACGGCAATAAAAAGCATGATATGAAGCAATTTCTGTTGCCGCCCTAGCAATGGTAGAGAGAGGAAAATTAAATTCCAATGTTTGCTAGACTCTCGCGCAGTGGTTCAAAATACGGTGACAAAAAGAAGAGAGCGTTTTAGCTGCTGGTCGAGGGGTCAAAAACATAGGAGAGGTCGAACGGAAATCAATGAAAGAAGTTGCAACGAAAAACTGTTTAATTAAGTTTGAAGTCATTAAATCTGACGAGTCAAACATCCTCCTGTGGGTATGGTGCGAAAATGGAGTTTCCTGTTTTCCTGAATGGAGTTTTCCTGCGTTGCATGTTGAACATCACATTAAGTACAGATTCTAATCCCCAAAGACTTCTTAAACTATGTGTCTAAACTCCAAGTGCGATTACGATGCAGCGACAACGAGATTTCTTGTTTTTTAAAGGTAAAAATACTGTTTTAACCTTCCAGCTGGCGCACCTGCGCAAATTTTACGACAAAACGGATTTTTTGTACCCTGTTCTCAGATTCGGAGTCAAAACTGTCTGAAGGTCATTGCTATTCTTTCATGCTACCCCTCTCTTCACATTTAAAAGGGGTTGTCCGAGTTTCAAGGTAATTTCCTTCTGTTTAATGCTTCTGTCGTAAAGTTTACGCCGCGCGCTCGCTCGTGAAATTTAATAATTTTTTTCATGCATAACGCAGAAAATTTTATCATCAAATATAATCAATTAAATTTCCTAATATTTAATCCCTAATTAATGCTTAATTTTCTTGTTTGTTTACTATTTATACGTACACTTTGAGTCATGGAAAAATTGTATTCATTGAAGTCGAGCATCATTTTTCCAACAAGTTGTTGCAAGTAGAAAAAGTTTAACAGTTGGCTATGACCTGATTAAAAGTTTTGTTACGGTCTTTTTACTTCATAATTACAGAAGCCATGTTAGAATATTGATAAACTTTTCCCTTTCAACGATACTGATATTTCTCCATTACCTCTTCTGCCTTTAGTTTCCGCTTCAACCTATAAATAAAACGAATTTCATTAACCCATCTTCCCCGTCTCCAGTTGCAACCGTGCAGTATCCGTTGCCGATGCGTGTTGGAAGAGGCGGATCGCGCTAAGACAACAAAAAGACGATACATCATGGCGCGAATCCATCACTTTTAACAGATTCTGACCTGATCATCGGCAGCCGAAGGAGTTTCAAAAATGAGTTTTACCTCTCCCCTCCCAAACGATTTTTTTCCCTGCTCTGTTTTGAAAACAGGAATCACGCTTTTTTCGTGTGTCCTCCCTTCTGGAACTCGATGACTAAGAATGCACCTCCGGGGTGTGGTGGCAAACTTATATCAACTTAAGGGGTGGGTAAACTAGTAAGATTGCGTTTGACTAGCTCTGTTACCACATATAGTACGTGCCTGGTCATTTAAAGCTGTTGTCATCTGAGCTGGTTCATGATATTTAAAATATGCAGGAATTCGTTTCTTTATTGCACAGTGAGTCATTTTGAATGACTACTTCGGTGACTCTAAATTTTTAAATACTTAGGATTCGTCTTTCCGTATCTATTTAATCTCTCCCCTGAATTTTTTAAGGATATTTGTTAGATTTTGCTGTCCTATTTTAAATTCTTAGAATTATAAATAATTAGTGTCAAAATATTTTTGTGTGAATTCAATATTTTAAGGAATTTTATTTTGTGTATTAATGGAATGTATCTTTTCTCATTTTAATCTAGATAATTAGTTTTTGAAATTTCCCTTTTATTCGATGTCTTCTCATCTCTTAAGGTAGCTGCATAGCATGAATATTAGAATACCAGGGATTTAGTATTGCTTACCTTTCAAACATATTTGGCTTTGACATGAAATGAACTCTTTGTTTGTCTCCACATCACCTTCCACCGAGACTGGTGCCCTGGGTACCTTGTCGTCCGCCACTACTTCGAGGCAGAACTTCTTTTTTATTTATTTATTTTTTTTGTCACTCGCATCCCTATTTCGGCAGCAAAAATATTCAGCAATTCCACCCTCGTGTTTTAGTTTCAGTTTCGTTATATTGACATCTCGTTTTGAAACAAAACAAGGATTATTTTGGGATGGATTTCATAATTTGGAATCCTCGTGAAATAATGAGGACGACACCTGAGTCGGCACCCTCTTATTGAATCTCCGCGCGGCGCCAGCGGGAGATGGTTGAATCCTCGACGTGAAATGCAGCGTGCATCAGGACCACATTCATAAAGGATCTTTTGGCGAAGTCGGGTTTCAAACTTTGAACCCTTCAGTTCCGAGGTTGAACCTCAATAAACCAGCACCTGAACATGAAGTTCTTAGATGACGACAAATAATGACAACAATACTCTCTCGAATTTTATTCGGTGACCAGTTTGTTCGCAGGGAATATGATTTCAATTGAATCTTGCATCATTTTATATCCATGATTCTCTTAACAACGTAATTTTAAATTTCAGATTGTGTTAGATATTTAACCCATGTTCTTTTAGTGGCTTGAACCTGTTCTGTACATTGTCTACGTAAATGTCCCTAATGGAGTTAAATAACTGATCAAATCATGTAACAACTAATTGCACATTATTGGCACTATCTTCACTTTCTTACTCCTCTTGAAAAATATGCATTTGATTTCAAAATTAAAACGCTTCAGCACCTTTTATGGCCAGAGGCATGTTATATGGATTAAAATACGCCGAAAAAAGAATGAAAACAAACAACCATACCCATTCAATTTACTGAATATATTTCTAAACATATGTAATATCTCAGAGAGAGTGGTTTACAGATTTCACAAAAATTGGATGGATGGATTTTATCAAAAAGAGCAAAGATATAATATTTACATCCTCTTAATTTGAAATTTCATAAAAAATTCTTTATCCATGTGACCCATAACCTGGAAACTATATTTAGTGCCTTTTTGGCATTGCCAATCTGACAATGTACAGGATATTAATGAACTGAATTGGACTTTCTACCACTGACATTTTATAGTGACTTTCAATAACACTGGAGTCAAAGTGAAAAGATATTTCACTTTTCTTATTAGATAATTTATTTTATAATTCTCTTAGCATTTTCATTTTATTTTATTCTTTTGTTATGTTTTAGGCATGTTAATGTTCCAAGTTATAAAGTATGTTCTGTCATTATTGTCTGTTATCTAAATTATGCTATTCAAATTCGAAGTTAGTATTTCTTTTAAAAAATAAAGTTTCACACATACCCATCGAACCGCGGCCAGGAGCTTTTCTGGCTCCGAGTTCGGGGGCATGATGTTGTTATAAAGTCCATGGCCGAGGTCTTCTACGAAGTCACCACCTCCCCTTATACCCACGAGGGAAAATATTTTTTTTCCAGTCATGCATGTCAGACAAAATCTTTTCCTTGTTTTACTTTAATTAATGATAAGTAAAATGAAACTTAATTATATATATTTACTAGCTGATATACCCGGTGTTGCCCAGTATAAAAATATTTTCAAATCTAAGCACTTATATAACATAATAATTTAAATTTAATAAAACATTTTTCCGTTTCAGCTTCTTTCTTTGATTTTCTGTCACCCTCTCCCATGTCATCTGCCCCTTCGTCCAGCAACTAAACGCCGCTCTTCTCTTTATTTCCGTACTTTGAGTTACCTGGCTGGAGTTTAGCAACTCTTGGGGTGCCATTCTTCCTTGCCCTACAGTTATACTGTAGATGACTACAAAATGATGAGAACTATTCGTAAAATTTAGATCAAACATCGCAGAGAACTTAAACTAACTTCATCGTAAATACAATTGTTCAATCTTTAAGATGATAGATAAATCATTTTTAAAGAAAAATAAAGAAACTTTTAGAAACGTAATAGAAGCTGACTGACATCAATTCACATAGACGATCCGAATTAGGTCGGGATCCATAGTGTAAAAAACCCTGCAAGTAGAGAATTCCTATCTCCAGTTATTGGGATTCACTTGGCGTACGTTGAATATTTCATTACAATTTGTCAAGAAAATCCATTATACCATACAAATTTTTAAAACATTACAGCGGTTAATAAAAAGTGCTGAATTTTGCAAATCAGAATTTTTCAGTCAGTATTTCTTGTCCACTCGAAAGTGTCACCTTATCTAGGCTAAGATGACTGAAATAAAATTATTTTTAACTTAAATTTTGAAACAAACAATGTATTTGAACCCAAAGTGAGTATGCTATCATTGAATTCGGTAAAAAATCATATTGTTATAAAGCTCTAAAGATGTTTCCCTAACATGTTAATTTTATGGCAGAAAGAGAGTTTTACAGGGTTTTACTGGAAGCCATGCCAATGAGCCCCGAACTTGGCGACCATTTTGGCCACTTGGCGACAAAACGAAATTTCTAGAAAATCCAAGAAATATGGCCCTGTCTCTACTAGGAACCAAAATATCAAATTTTTTGAAAGAAGTCTATGTGGCGTCACATCCTGTCTAAAAGATATATAAATACCGGGAGCTCATCGAGTGACCCATCTTTAGAGTTTTGGTCGCAGTGAAAGCTAGTGAACGCACTTTCAATACGCTGAGCGCTATTGAAAGTGCTGTTACAGATTTTTAGTAGTGATCTCCTGTCTACTTTTGTTATAAATTTATAAAAGTGCTAATTAGTTTTGCTACGTGTACTACATTTTGTTTTCTAGAATATTCGAGGAATAAAGAGTTGTTATTTTTTATTATCCTGTTTGTTGGTTTATATTCACGTATCCCCACCAGACGATTTTGGAAACAATATCCAATGATATCTTATTCATCGCTGTAAGCGTTATATTAGTTGGAGAGGGGAAAAGAGATGTTGACAGCAGAAATAATATAGAGGACTTATAATTAATTCGATTCTTAAAATCATATTATGTGGTCAAAGTGTTTATAAATATTTTTTTGTGGTTTCTGAAGTCATTAAGAGATAGCTCTCATCAGAGGTGGTAAAATAACTTACAATAGACATTTAAAAATAGATCAATTTAGCGGAATAGATTTGTCGAATAGATTTTGAAGTCCTTTAGGGTCTTGAGAAACGAAACAACCGCCTCTCGGACCTGTGTGAAAATCCGTCACTGCCTACGGCTTTAGCCCTGTAGGGGCCTATAGGCAATGCTAGCTTCGCACCCCTCCCTTTCTATTACCTAACTTCAGTACCTCGCAAATAAAAAAAGTAACATTTAAATTTAAAAGTAATTTTTAAAAAATGGTAAAAAAGTTACAAACTTTTTTACACAAACCAAATACTCTTGCTAGTATAATCCAAATAAATTTGCCAGCACAGAGTCAGTCAGTCAATTGTAAAACAAACTGGACCACATTGATGTGCAAGCGAATTTGAAAACATCAAAAAATATCCTGAGAATAATGTTCTTAAATTTAAGCGACGCTTGATTTTCATTGGTATAATTTCGAGTACATGGAAAATTAAATGAAAACGCTAAATTAAATTACCTTGATAATCATGCAAAAAAAGAACATGAGGCATCGAGTGCCCCCAAAGTTGCCTACTAGAAAATATTAAGACGATTTAAAAGTATACTTCAAGAAGGTATCTTTTCCTAATTAAGGGTCTCTTACTGAAACTCTAAAGAAATATTTTCAGCCCTTATTTTGCCACATATATCACGTATCGGTGTGACATTGCATGATATATCATCTTTCCGTCCTTTCAGTGGAACCAGACAAACTTCTCAAATAAGAGGAATTGCAGGCCAAACCCATCGAAGTGGGAGTACATGGCACACAGGAGGGCTTAACCCTTTATGCTCGAATATAACCAGCGCAGTGCTTGAGTGATTTTCGACCCCTTTAAAGGCACCTTCAGTAAAGACGCTGCATCTTTCACACGTGTAATTTAAGCTTTTAACGATTCCCCACATTCAACTTTTCCTGACAGATTGTTAGCTTGACGCCTTCGTTCCGAGTGATGCTTTGTGTTTCCTATCTGAGCAACGTCTCTCACACCTGCTTGAAACAGCGGTAGGAAGACTGATTATAAGGAAAGGATTTTTATCAGGAGTGTGACACGTTTCGCATAAATCAAGATGGCAATTGTGTTAGTCGACAGTCAGCATATTTCTGTGAAATGTTTAATGACTCATCTGTCGATTCATGCCTTATCGCGAAGTTGACGTTGAAAAAGACCAAGTGGAAATAAAGCAAAGTTTTTGCTCGATTGTTTTAAGGAATTGTTTCTTAGTCTTGGTTTATCGACAAAAAAGAGAGACGTCTTCCTTGAAATTTTGTCTGTAGTTAAGTGACCAAATTTTCCGGATTAGCCGGGACAGGTCCTGAGTTTTTAGTCTCTGTTTCGGATTGAAAAAGCTTCATGGATTTGCCCCGAATTTTTATTTCTTAGTTGGCGTCGCATGTCATAGTTTGGTTTTTTGTGCCCATAAGGTCCGCGTCGCATATCATGCGGCAAGGAGAAAAATTACATCGTTGAAAGTGAATTCGTCGCTACTTACGAGTCTCGTTATATTCCGTGATTATTTTTGTATTTCTGAATAAGCAATAAAATAATCGGCAATAAATTATTTCAATGTGGTTTTCACGCCCTGATGGTCAAGAAGGATTGTAAAGCTGTTTTCATGGTAAAGTTGTAAAACCATATTAAAAAACATCTTTTACATATCATTAATAATTCTTTTTTATGCAGATATTCATCTTAAATACCTCAAAGCAATAGATTTGAAAAATATATTATCAGAGAGTATTTTGCTTTAACTTAAAACTTGTGTGCATTGCAGGGAAAACCGGAGATAAGTGAATGAGATATAACATGTACGAACCAGTAGGTCAAGCCAAAACTGCTTACTGACAAAAATATTTTGCATTTTCGAATTCAGGATAGAACATATATTAATTTTCAGCAATAAAAAAAAATGCTTTTTTTGTTCGAAAATTCGAAAAAAAATCCGAGCAAGAAGGGGTTGTCCCAATATTTAAGAATAAAAATAACTTGTATAAAAGAAGGGAATAATTAGACTTCTCTTAAGAATTAATTTAAAAACCTATTATTGAGAAAAAGGAAGTCCACATTCTATCTCTATCAATTCATATAATGTGATCATTTTAATTTGGCAGGTTTCACTAAACGGATTGTTCTTATTTTTCAAGGAGGCATACCGGTAAAAAAATTTCAAAATCACTAAAATGACTGTGTGAAATAAATGGAAGATCGTATTGTTTAAAGCAGGCCTACCACAACAACATTTTCTAGTCGTAATTCTTTCCCATTTCCTAAAATATTTCTTTTATTAGAGGTATACAGGAAAAGTTTCTAGCTACAATAATAGTCAATAACTGTACTGTAATAATAATTGAAGGTAGAGAGTTTTTCACTACAAATGTGTACACTAAAATTATTTTTGTTATTAATTATAAACAGAAATCTATTTAGTAGAACATATTCCTCAGGAAAATTTTGATGAAATATTTCGAATCAAGAGAGTGCTTTGAGATGTACTTACTAATTTTAAAATTCTGATCGAAAAATGCGCTGTCAAAGATCTCTGTTTTCAACTTTCTAACATTTGGGACCCTATTTACTGCATCAATTTCTAATGATTTTTCTAATAGAATTTTGTGTCCCTTCTGATGAATTTCGCAATTTTAGGCAGTTATTGTGTTTAGCAATAATTCATGAGCGTTTTTAAAATTTATTTTAAATGCTTATTTCAAGTTTTTTGCAAAAGAATCATGTCTTATCATTTGCGGAAGAAGTTGGTTCAATTGCTCTTCATTTTTTCAAGGACGAAAACCGAAATGGTGGACGGCTCTTTCAGTGAAAGCTCCTTTTCCACATGCAGCACAAATCCCACCGGCAGCTTCGATGGTTTTAACAACTCGATTAAAAGCAAAAAGCAAATGATATGAAAAACGCTCTCTTTTATCTACTTGACATTCCATTTTAGTGACCTGAAAATGGACAAAAAAAAATCAATAAAATTAAAAAATAAAATACACTATCTTGCAGAGCATTAAATTCAGCCAATGCTTTCTATTTTTACGTGCAATTTTAAATTTGACAAAAAAAATGTTCAGGAATTATTACTCAAGTCAATAATATCAAAATACTTAGATTGTTCAGTAAAAAACGTTACAATGCATATGAAAAATAATAAAGTAACAGCTGGTATAATATGCAAATGTTATGTATGATGGATAACAACACATCCCTTTACATGTAATCGTGAAATCGATTTATCAGACCGCAGGATCAACTTGTCCATCTCGGTTTGATAGAAATCATATCCTTGCTATTTAGACACTACTTGGTAGCTGCCTTGAATTTATCGTCTTAAGAGAACCTTGTTCCTGACAAGTGCTTCTTCATTTGTGGAAAAGGAAGTAATCACTAGGAACCAAATCAGGGTTATATGGGGGGGGGGGGGGCCGCGCCCACACCTCCCACTTGAAACTTTATATTAAATGTTGAGTTGGTGAGCAGTGTGGTGTCTGGTTTTGTCACGAAGGACGATGACACCATTACACAACTTCCCTGGCCGTTTTCTTCTTATAGCTTCACGTAACCTTGTCAAATGGCACCTTACGTTCTACAGTTACAGCCCGTTTGTGTTCTAGGATTTCCAACAAAATAACACCGACAGAATCCCAGAATCGGTGACCATCACTTTTTCATCTGTGGGTGTAAATTTAACCTTAACGAAAGGTGAAAGTTTGTTTGATGTTGCAATGTATTTCTACCTGATGTCTGCTCATTGAAGGTTCGCCATATACCTCAATGATCTGATGGTGAATTTCACAAGCAGAAATATTCTTAGCCTATAAAAGTCGTATTATGCTTCGCATTTCAATCAGAGTCCAATTTTCAACGAGTCTCGACATTGCAATTGTTATGGCTCATCTGCAGTTAAATGAACTACACGACGGTATTTGCAAGTATACACCATAAAATGGAGTGAATATAATTAAAAGTTTCATAAAAGTGCGTGGATATATTGAAGCACAAACGGCAATTTCGGGCACCTGATTTTTTTAAATATAAATTTGTACTGAACCAATCCAACAGAACAAATATGATTTGTAATATTTGTAACATAGTTAGCTGTTGGTTTTTTCTCTGAAAGAAAACAATTGACTTTGGGTTGCTTTTGTTTGCTCCGAGTTCATTTATAAATGCCATCCTGTGAGTCATTTTTTTATAAAATAAACCTATAATATCGTTAAATCAAATCAAAGAAGAATCTCTTTTATCCAGCAACAACGGGACCTCTCGTCGATCTCGGATAAGAGATTTTCTCGGATAGTTGAACATCTATGTATTTAAAATAATTGGCAAAACCACAGGACCAGTCCCCCAGCCCCAACCACTGAACCGATTTCGACAATTTTTATTTCATATGGATCCTTATGACGCCTATATATGTCATCAGTGGTCACTTGCACCTCACCACCCTCCATCTTCAAGAGGAATCCCAAAATAAAGCATTGGCAAAGCCCCTCAGCCTCTACAACTTTCCTTGTCTCCGTATTGTCTCCATCTCCAACATTCTTCTCCTTTCCCAATCGTGTTCGATTATTGCATCGTCATCTATATAGATAGTAAGGTGAACAGAATTGCCTACATCCACTAAAGTCTGCACTCCCTCTTCACTAACCCTTTACATACTTTTTTCTCATTCACCTAAATTTTGAATTTCTTACCTTCCAAAAATTGCCCTTATTTTTAGATTGTAGAGTAACTGTATGCCTGTTACAGTAGATTCTACTGTACCATTTAGTTTCCCCCACCGACGGGCACCACGAGTACGAGGATGAGAAGCCGCCGGATAACTAAGAGGGTTCTCGCTTCCCTGGTGGACATAGTAATGGTGCTACTTCCACTCCGATGACGGAACGTACTTTCCGTGAAGGGGTTGATGGCAATCAGGATTCCACCCTCAGTTTCTGACTGCTGTCGCGACGAGGATCATTCAATTTACGCCGGATGTTCAGGCAGGACGTGGATAGCTCAACTCGTGAGCACCATTTAGTTTTCAAAGCTCTTAGGCCACGGAATTTTGAAGCGGTAAAATCATGTGGAATAGCTAAAATATTGTTTAGATTATATGCATGTAACCAGCATGTATCTTAACCAGAAGATAATGATTTTTTGAGGTAAAAAGAAACTTCTCAAATAAACATACATTTAACAGATAAGGGTTCTTTCTTCAAGAATTTCTGTGCGTTATTAGAAAGCTTCCTGTAGACACTATTGGTAGAACATTGTCTGGATTTAAAGTCACGATCCTTTTGATAATTGGTTATATTAATCACATAATATATGAATTTTGCACTTTATATGTTTTAAAATTGTTAATGCAGTAATTCAGATATTTTTTTTTTATATCCAGTAAAATACTTCTTATACGTTTTTCAAAGGACTGACGTAAAACGACGCATAAATGAAAAAACGTATAATCGAAACGAAGTTCTTTATCATTGCAATGAATGCGAATGAATCGGGACTGTGACGGAACGACGCGATGTGTAAATGAGAAACGTATAAATGGTGCTTTACTGTATGTATTTTCTGTAACAAATCAAACTTATTATATCACGGAGACATTTTTTTCACTCCTCTAAAAGTAATAAAGAATTTCACTTGCCGCTTTAACCCTGCAGAGCAGAATAAGATTTTCATTATTATTTCTATTCACCTCTCGTTTCAGGCTGACCGAAGACACTTAAATTTTGTCAGTTATGAAACAATCAACTAAGACCTAAAATTCATTATGGACTAAGATAACCATTTAACTAAGAGCCATGATTGTGCAATATTTTAATTTTTTACTATTTATGATGAATACTGCCTTTGTTTTCCTCATTCTTACGATGCTTATTTCTATGGATGACATTTTATTTTCATATCAACAGAACATAGCTTTTCTTATTTTGGTTAAAATAATATTTATTTCTTTAGTTTACTTTTGAAAATTTTTATGCATATATTTTATTTTCTCTTCCCCCCTCTCTCCACTCATCTTATGGTTTCACACCCCACAGGATAAGAATCACTAATCTACGTAATCTCATTTCGAAAACACCTTTAATGTATATATATATATATATATATATATATCCTGAGAAATAGTTCAAATTTTTATTCATGATGGAGCTACTGGATAGCTTCTAGATCGTTGATTGTTTTGTATCTATTGCGTCACTTTTCTGATTGGCTTGCTTCTGAAAGAAGGTAAATTTTTATCTCTTTCTTTTGATTATGGATTTAAAAAATTTTGGATTTATGTTCTTTATTTGGTGGCCGGACAAGATTCAGACCACAGGAAGGAATAAATTTTGACTTTTTGTCTTTCCTTTCCACAGAAAATCTTGTTCATTTTTGAACTAAAAATGGCGTGTGGTTTCTGATGAGTGAGCCATTTTAGTTCCTTTTCATTCTGAATAATTTCTTAACAAATTGTTCTAAGTATTGGTAAATTTTGGTTTCTCTATAGTTCTTGTTGTATTTTTTTTAAAAATTTCTGTTGAAGCAATTACTTTTTGCAGCTGCGTTTGCACGCAAAAACGTCTATTGTTTTCATTATTTTTCATTTTATCATTGTTTTCTTTTAATTTGTTTTCTTTTAATTTAAATTTCTTTTATTTGTTTTTGTATTTCGTTAGATTTGGCTGCATATGCGCCTTTCTATTTAATGCAAAATATGTTATTGTTTTTTATTTTAATCAAAATTTAATTAATTAATTTTGCTAAATTTTAAGAATTATAACTATATATATATATATATATATATATATATATATTTAAAGCATTAAAACTCAAATAACATTTTCATCATATACATCTATTAAACCCTCATTTAAAATTAAATATAATAAACAATATAACCTAATATTATTCACACAATGAAACACAGAAAGCTAATAAGATTAAAAACTATTACTATGAAAAAGCCAATCCAGATATGGAATTCCAACAATCAAATGCCAATCGACCTTAGGAATCGATTATGTCACATTATTTCGAAATTTTAGGCACCAACCTTCTGTGAGGGCCAATTGTTGGAAAAAGACAACAAATATAGGAGTAAATCTCCAAAATATTAAGGAAAGAACGAGAAAATTAACTTAATGCTTACTGATTCAAAGTCATAGCAAAAAATGCCAAAAGCTAAATACGAATTACAGTTCCGCATTTATTGGGAAAATATTTTAACTAAAATATGTTATATATACTATATTAAATCATCATTAATAAATTAAACTATAAATTTATATTTTTTAAAAACGTTATATTAACCTATTTTATTTTGATATTAACATTTAAATAATGATGTAATTCTACATATTATCATTTGCAAACTATTTCTAATAATAGTGGCGCCATCTACCAATGTTAAGATGTACTAAAATCTAACTGAAATCAAAGGATATGAATAATTAAAATTAATCAATTCTAATGTACTATTAATTTAAAGGTGTTAACAATTTTTTGTTAATATAAACAAGCATGAAATTAATAGGGAAACAATATATCAAGGCATTTTCAATAAATGTATCCATATATGTTCTCTGTTTTTTACTATCTGTGATTAAAATATTGCTTCTATGTAAAAAGTTCAGGATGATGTTTCGAAATATTTGAATACTTATATTGCTATTCCAAAATGGAAGCCTATTTATATTAAACATAAAAGTGTTTCTTTTATCAAAATTTCCGTATTTAATATATTATTAACTATTTTGATCTCAAGATCTAGAAAATCTGCAGAAGTAGTATATATATAATGAAAGTGTTATCCTGCTTTGGAAAGTACCATATCTCATGAATTGTCTTCGGCCAAAAAGCAAAACCCGTAATTAGTTAGTTATAGCAGAATAGTGAAAAATAAATTATAAATCATTCTTTTAGAAAGAATATGTAATTATTTAGTAATAACTAACTAATAATTATATATTCTATTCTAACTAATAATTATATATAATAATTACATGTTATAATAACTAAATAATTATATATTCTTTCTAAAAGAATGATTTATAATTCATGAGACATGGCATTTCCCAAAGCAGGATAACACCTTCATTATTTGGAGCATCTATTGGCAGTTGTCATATTATAACATTTTGACCCACTACTTGTCCACAACGTTGAGCTAGCCGAAAGACGAATTAATTTTTCCAAGACTAATTTTAGAATTAATTGGAGAAATCTTTAACCCATTATCTGCCATTGTCCTTTTTTGGGACGCTTATTTTCACGTAAGCAGTACAATTTTTATCTTTGATTGTTGCATCTGAATGTTGAGCAGACTGGTATAAAAGGTACAGATCCAATAAAAATCAATTTTTATTTTTAAAAAATAATTAAAGGTTAATTAATCAGTTTAATTAAAAAAATTCAGAAATAGCATTTTCTTTCATATTTCATTCATCTTATCATGTTAATGTAACTTAGATAGTTAATGAAATAATAGAGTTTTGGCAGATAACGGACTAACAAACCACATAATCATGTGACATGGATGCTGATGATTCTTGCATTTCGCGAAGTTTCTCAAATATGGGGATAAGAAGTTGCCAGATAAGTAAGCAGGTTCCGGTAAGAAGTTGGCGGATAATTTCGCTTCCCTGGAGTGTATAATAATGGTGGTGTGGTTGTGTAGACCACATTTCCGGTGACGGGACGCACCTCCACCGGGAGGAATTCGTACATGGGTCGGTGATGGCCATTTTGTAACTAACCACAATACCGGTGTTATCGGCGACCCGGTCATTCAGCTCCCCGAATACTTTGGCAGGGCGGATTGTATCATTTCTGGCTGTTATTTCACGATTTCACCCGTTTGATCATGAAGCGACTTCGACCCCTACTCATTCGAACCAGCAATTAATTAATACGGAGAATTACAACTTTAAGACGTCATTTTGTGAATAACAATCAAGCAAAATAATTTAAAAATCGCACACATGTCGGAGAAACAAATGGATTTTAAAACAAAACTTCATTTATTATCAAAACAAAAAAAAAACATTAAATCCTTTATCAAAGTCCAGACATGAAGCCGAAGTCATTATTAAAACCTTTACCCATTACGGAAAGAGATGAGAAAAACAAATAATAAAAAATATACTAAGATCAGTCTATCCATTTTTTCATACCACATACGTGAAAGTATTCTTTTCTGCAAAGTAAATCACCTCCGCGTAAATCACACGAAACAGCCATCATTCACCGTAGGAGAGTCTGGTACCTGGCTTGAATTCAATAGTTCTAATTATTCTTCTGAGGCTGTGATGTCTTTTCCGAAAAAAGCAAGGAAAGCGTTTAGCACTGGGCGTACTCGCGGTGGAGATTTATGGTTCTCAGCTTGGGCAGAGGCGTCTCCATCAATTGGAAAGCGCACAAAACACAAAGGCGTGACGTTTTTCAAAGCCCGATGCTTATAATAAGCTGCTAAACATTTGACCCCGGGTATTGCTGGAAAACTATCTATTTCTGGCGGTACAGATGGTTGGAACTGATTCTGGAAATTGGGTTGGGAATATGCGTGGTATCAGAGATTGCGATACTGTTTTGCCTTCTGGGAACTCATATTTAACTGTGTTCTTCGTAGAGTCTGAAGTGGGCTGAATCTCCAACAGGGGTCGCGTAAAGCAATGTTAGGGTAGTTCAATTTCGGCGGGCCCCCCCCCCTCCCCTTGGGGGGGGATGTTCATCAAAGTTTGTATGCAAAAATAGAGAAGAAAATCGTCTCAGCTCAAAAAAATTTGATTAAAACTTAATAATTAAATATTATAAAATGAATTTCTTTTCAGTTGTTATTAAAATATGCTTCACTTTCTTGTTTATGTTCTAATTTTAGGATCTTGATCAGACGGAATTGATATGGTTATTGATAGCATTTAAGTTTAATCATTATCTGATGTGGCAAACCTGTGTATTAATCTTTCTCTTCGGCTTCTATTTTGCAAGAGCATGGATAAAAATTATGCAAGAAATTTGTCTTAATTAAAAAAATTGATTAAAATTTAATAAATAGATATTTTAGATTAAAGGCTGCAACATTTTCGTGTTGATGCTCCAATTTTTGGGTTTTGAACTTGTCTGAGAGTGAATTGGTTATAAATAATTTTTAAGATTAACCATGCTCTTATGTTGACAAAACTGTGTATTGATCTCTCCCTTAGAAATAAAGACCACTGCCATGAAAGATTTCAGAATTTTTACATGTAAGTAAACAATATTAATACGTACTACATCTTCTAGTAAGCTTTGCAGGAAATATCTATTCTGCTCAAGAAAAAAAGAAAATATTCTAAAGATGTAAAATTATTCTTCTCTTCTTCACACAGCTAACTCAAATTTAATGAACAAAGATAAATAACTATTTCATAAAGTTTCCTCCATCAAAATTTACTTTGACGAAAGATCTTTACACAATATTTAAGTAAAATCACTTCCTGTCGCGGAGATTTGCACTGCAATCAATTTGCTCACAGCAGGAGGCCAATAAAGAAAGACCAAATGCGTGAGTAATTATCAAGTTACTCTTCCACATACCACAGCTATTTCAAAAATATCAGCTCAATACAGAAAAAAACACGTATTAATACACGTATGCATAGGGTTACCATAATTTTTTGGTTAAAATCCGTATACGATAGGGGATGAAGGGCCTTGAGGGTCATAGTATTGTATAAAATTCTAAAAGTTGCCTACCAACAACTATTAGCACACAGTTTGTGGTAGTAAAAAAAATTAAGACGTCAGAATGCAAAGAAGATATAACTTTTGCTAATGTTTGGAAATTCAAAAGTATACTAATGAAAAAAAAGATATAACACAAAAATGTCAAAACGTTTAATTTTTAGTGTGAACTGGGGACCAGATAAGGAGGTTCATCCACTTTCTCACTATCAATGAGTGTAAACACTGAATTTTCTTTCGTTGGCGGAAGGACGACAGTTTTTTTTCGAATACGTCAGATTTTCTCTATTTCAACCAAATTTGTCTCTCGCCGCAATCACTGTCGTAAATCCGGACATTTTGAAGATGCGGACACTAGTCCGGGCGTGAGCTTGAAATCCGGACGTATGATAACCCTAAGTATGCATAAACACTTGCATACACACAAGGTATGAAATAGAAAAAAGCATAGCCACGGCATTCAAAATAAACAACGATATAACATATATTAGAAAATAATCGAAGGTCATTTTACTTTACATCTAAAAACTGAATGAAGGCTCTCTCCCAGCAACTAAGCCGAGATAATTCTAATTCCTTCTCGTAAAATCCAAATATTTCATTTGGGATTTAGAAAATAGAATTATTATAAATTTTACAGACTTCTTCATATTTTGCAATAAAACAAAGTCTACCTTTCTTTTGTTCCCAAATATAAAGAGAAATTTACAAATGGGCCCAAGTTATCCTCCAAAATGCTTGTCATCTCTGTTTTGCTTGCTATCATCTTCTCCAATTTATGGCATACTTGATCTACGATATCAGCAGTTTTCAACTGACGCAAATATAAAGTAATTTCCAGTTACAAATGGCTAAGATTTCAAAAAACAGTTCTATACAAATTTAAGCAGAAATTTATAAATTTCATAAAAGTATCAAAGAAAGGTATTTAATTACACCGAAAAAAATTAGCATTGTAAGATAGAACATATCGCCTATGTAAAAATTCATGTTTATTACATTATGAATCTCAAAAGAATAACCGATGTTTTTTCTACGATTTAATCATCTCCAGTTATACTAAAAATTGTAACAACAAAACAGCAATAATTCATATCAGAGGTTAGTTTGAAGTGTTTAATTATCAGTATTTACAGAAGGAACTTATCTACGAAATTTATTTTTCTTCTGTGGAAGCTTAAACTCATTTCTGCATGAATTTTTTTTTTTTTAATGTTAATGCATCAATAACAAAAGAATATTGTAAAAAGGATGGAAAGTATTGCAAACTCATGTAGCACACATCACGAAATCTACTAAAAGAATAATGCTAACAACATAAATAATCATGGCAAACGTGCATGAGAAATACAAGATGGTCATAAATTATTGGACCAATTTCAAAAATTAATAAAAAAGAACTAATAATGTTACAGCTGCGTTTTTTCTTTTAAATGGGAGAGCAAATAAAAAGTGTTTTTCAGATAGGTGGCGTACAATTAAGACATTCTAAATTTGCTACAACGAGAGATTTCCATACGCAATGGCCTACCGAAGCAGAAACTGATATGAGTTTTCTGGTTTCCTTTTTCAGTTTTTCTTGAATATCTCGAAAATTATTCAGTTTTCGAATTACAATTCATTTAACAAATTAAAGAGCGTAAAATTCGCTACAAACACATGCTTTTATTTTTCTTCTAACTTTAATAGTTTCGCAGATAATGGCTTTCAAGAATGGGAGATGTCCAATAACTGACGACCAACTAGACCACCGTAACGGCCCATTACCTATCTGAAAAAAAAAACTTTTTTAAAATGCGCTCTTATTTAAGAAAAACGCAATTGCAACATTATTAGGGCTTTTTTAAATTAATTTTTGAAATTGGTAAAATAATAATTGACCACCCTGTATATAAATAAGAAAGAAACATGGTTGGAAGATTTTTCTGCATCAGAAATAACATTTATCATCATGATAATTTAAATCTCTCGTGTGGGTACCGTGGAAATTCCATAAAATTTCACAGACTAGGTTATTATAGATTGACTTAAATGAATCATATTATATTATTACAGTGTTGAATTATATTATATAATTACAGCGGTGAATTGTATTATTAAAGCATTGCTTATAAATAGCAATTTGTTTCGTTGAAAAAGTATTTGTGCCTATTTAAAAGCGTTGAATGTAAGGATTGATTAAAAATAGCCGGGCACTAGAGTGTGAAAACTTTCACTTTTCGTTACGCATAAATTTTGAGTCGATATTTTTTTCTGCGAAACATGATACATTTTTATACATGCTTATACATAAATAAAATTCTTATTTTTAAATTCTTTTGCATAAGACACTAGAAACAGTAAAAACTTATTTATTATTTTATATTTGTTTCAAAGAATCTTGTTTATAATAAATGGTTTTATTTGAATCAACTACAAAACATTTAAGAGCATAATTTATTTAAAGGACACGGCCAGTATGGTTTTCATGAAACTGTTTTAAAAATTTAAAATTCTATTCAGAAACGTAATCCTGTTTAAAATCCTACCTTAAAAATCTAAAAGAACATTATTTTTAGCGTTGTAATCGCTTTTGGCACTTCAATTACTTTAATATCGAAACGTATTTAAAAGGAATCACATCGCTGAATGAATAACAGCTGCGTCTCATTTTGCTAAACACTTTATTCCACGTATCCCACCAATAAAATACTTTCTGTATAAAATTACAAGTTCCACTGCACGACTGTTAGGAATTTAAAAGTCCCGTCATACAGAAATCTAAATTCCTCTATTCCATTCTTTTACCTAAGAAAGCAAAAATAACGCTAATCAATGGGTTAATCACCCAATTTACAGATACAAAAGTGATGTAAAATATCGAATACAATTTAATTTTCTTAGAAATAGAAGTAACTAAATGTTTCATTTAACAAGAGCTTTGAATCAAAATAGCGAAAGAGTACTTTCAATATTCAGCATCCACCAGCAAGCTGAGGTAATTAAATCTTATCTGTTAAGTCATCCTCTTCAGGCGTCTCCGTCAGTCTCTCTTAAGCGAAAACTCGCAAACTGCTCAGAATTTTCCCTAATTACTAACTGGAAAAATCTTTTCAAGTGAGATCACATAAATCATTCAACTGAATCACAAATCTCTGTCCTTTGTCTGGATCCTTATAATGATCCATGTCGGAAAAGAGTGAAATAGTGTTGCTTCCTAATTGATTGAAAAGAGCTTCTTATCCTTCTAAATCCGAAGCGGGTGGAACATTTGGAACATCATCCGTTAATCCGAAGATTTCTAGGGAATTCTTAATGATTTAGCACTCGAATGCATTCATCTGAAATTGAAAGTATGCGAGTGACTATTAAAGAATAATGTGGATCGTTTTGATTTTTAAATAAAGATTGAAACTGTTAAGCCTGTTGATCTGTTGAAATTCGATCTATCTTTTCTCCAAAATTTTTTATCAATTGTAAAAAATAATGCTTATGAATCTTTTTACCTGCACAGGTAAAGTTATAAGATGGTTTAAACATATGAATACTGATTTATATAGAAGTGATTCTTTTATTTTAACAACATTTATATTAATTATTTTATTTGGCATTGTTGAATTAAATTTATCACAAAATTCCATTTTTATAAACATGAAATAAGTCATTAAGCACACAAATCATTCAACTGGATCACAAATCCTGTCCGATTCATGTCAGAGAAGAGTAAAGCAGTGTTGTTTTCTAATTGATTGAAAAGAGCTTCTTATCCTTCTCAATCCGAAGGAAGGCAAATCTTTAAAAGATATCCTCCAACAAATGTGTGATTAGGGTGACATTTATTTGGAACATCATCCGTTTTCCGAAGATTTCTAGGGAATTCTTAATGATTTAGCACTCGAATGCATTCATCTGAAATTGAAAGTATGCGAGTGAGTATTCAAGAATACTGTGAATCGTTTGGATTTTTAAATAAAAATTGAAACTGTTAAGCCTGTTGATCTGTTGCAAGTGGATCCTAATAGATTCATTTTTATTGTAACGGTCTTAAGACGGAATAATATTTTCTTCTGCTAATTTTTTTTATTAATTTATTTTAAATTTCTTATCTTCTTTAAACGTTTCGTACTGGTCATGAAAAAAATTTAAAAAAAAGCAAGTAAGCGCTAGAAAAGGCAGCTTCAAATTTCGCTTTAACTTTAAGAGAAATAAATTTTTTAAACATTTTTTAAAAACGCACTTTTATTGGTATAGTAAAAAGTAATTTTTTTTATTATTAGTCTCTACTTTTTAATCTTTCATTCATAAATCATTATTATAAATATTAGGGAATCTTGAAATCAATTTTTCTCTTCACTTCCTGGTGATCCCACTCATTTGGAATCGAAATTGTAATCAAATCAATCGATCAACTGATAATTTAGTTTTCTAATTCATAAAGTAGTGCACTGTCTTGGACAATACGTAAGTGTACAAAATTCCAAAAAAACTAGCAAATAAGGAAGTGAGTGACAGATTTATTACAAATTTCCATCTTTACAAACGTAAAAAAGTGAAGTTAAATACAAATGTACAAAAACTGCATATTTTTGCAAAAAAATTTAGTTTTTCTCCCTTAACAGAAAATGATTTTTGAAAAAAATATATTAATATGTAACAATTAGATACCTATATATGTGATTCTTGGTAAATCCATGATAAATTTTTCAATTTTAGTAACTTAAATATATCTTTTATTCAACATGAAATAAAATTATCTAAATAATGAAATATAAGTTGAATAAAAAAATAAAACATTTTATTAGTGAAAAAAAAGTAGGTAATATTTATTTTATCAAAAATCTGGATGTCAAAACAAAAATCGTAAAAGTGTGAGGCGTTGATAGAATCACTCTAAAAATAGGGAGTTTAATCTCATTCATGATATATTTTAATTTTAAAGAATGTTTAAAAATTTTCATTCTTATTATATTCATTGTTCTTTAATTTCCTTATCGTATTGTTTTCCAACACTTTATGCTTTTATATTTTCTATTTCGACTACCAGAATTTAGATAAAAAATTACTTTCTCTGTTAACAAATTGTTAATAAAAATTATTTCATACTTTTAAAAACTATTAATAAAAAAATCTTTTTTTTAGTAAACTAATAAAACCTTGTTTTTAAAATTAATTTTGTTTTATTATTACCACAAATACCGGTAATGCACAAAGAACGCAATTCTCAGATTCCACTGTTCCAACCCTTGATGAGTTAACCTAATTAACTGCCAAAACCAAATTAAAACCACCGACTATCCTAATACGTTCTGCTTTGAAAAACCTACAACGTGGACGAAGGCACATTAGATCCCCCCCCCCAAAAAAAAGAAAAAGCAGCAAACGATTTCACACTCATACCACCACAAACCAAGAGGGTTGTGAATATTAAGGCGATTATGTTAGACAAAAGCCAAAATAAATACCAGGGGAAAACAATAATAATAAATAAATAACCAAATGAGAGAAAAACCCACATCTCTCTCTCTCCCTTTCTATATTTTTTCAAATTAATGCCTCCTTTTCATCCTTTGTATTTCCCTTCAATCTTCAAACCTCACGCATTTTCAACTTCTTCCCCCCTTTCGAATATTACTGTCCCCCCCATACCATAATAAAAACTAATTAACTTCCCGAACTGAGGCGTTATTTATAATACACACGTCCACCGATTCTTCCAGCAATTTTTTTTCCACTCCAGTATGATTATTATTATTCTCTTCCTTCTACACCCCGCCCGAAACCCCCCAGTCCAATCCATCTGCTGAGGAACCTTCTCTCCCGCATCTTTTCCTCCCTCCTAAAGATGACCCTCCACCATCCCTGCTGCCAGGGGGCGCACTCGTCATCTTCAGCATCCCTTCGAACCTCTCCCCCCCCTTTCGCAAGCGCGCACACACACAGTATTGTATAATAAACCGCAGACTATTACGACGATACCATCAGATTTGTCTGTCACTATAAATCAGGTTTCAATTTCACCGAGAAAGACCTAGACGCATTTTCATAAATCAAGAACTTCGAAGGAGAGAGAGAGAGAGAGGATGGATAGATAGATGGACAGATAAAGGGGGAGAGAGAAAAGATAGGGTGAAAACTTCAAAGGGGGAGGGAGGAAGAAGCACACAAACCAAGAGGTAGACAGAGCTAGGTAAATCATGCTTCAGGACGGGCTCATTTCGACAGCCATCAAAAGCGTCCATTTCGGAGAGAGAGGGAGAGGGACTGTTTACAAATTAACGCTTCAAAGTGATGGACTCGATACTTCCTGTCAATAGTTTGCATCAAAGTTTAAGTTGATGGGAGCTTGAATTTTAAATTCGGCGTCGATTCAATTTCTCGTAGAATAGATTTGTCTTGCTACGATTTCCTACAGTTATATTCGTCATTTTCTGTATACATATATTATAAATGATTAGATCTTTTTGGATAAATTTGCTATAAAGATTTTTGATGCTTCACTCATTCCATATTACTTCAGTTTTGTTGGGTCTATGCATAAAAATTATGGGTTTAGCTATTTACGTAGCATAAAACTCACACAGGTTTTGGTATTACAATTACCCAGTTTTGTATTGATCTTTTTAAAGTTAATTTGAATTAACTAAATATTTACATATTACTACGGAAAATAAATTAATTCAGGTACTTTAATCTTCAATATCAATCTTAGAGATTACTTCATGAGTTTTTGAATTTACGACTCTATTCTTGTAACTTAGTCCTAGATTTTGCTTCGACCCAAGAATCTAAGGCCCTCGGAGTCGAATTACTGCAATTCAGTGTTTGGATCAGCATGGGCAAATATGGCTTTTGCGTTATCAGACTCCAACAACAGCTGTATTTCAATGTCTACTACTATTATAGAGAAATTGTGCGTTTTCTGCAATGGTAAACATGAGTCGACAAATTGCTCTAGAGCACAAAAAACATCTTTTAGTGAAAAAATAAAAATTTTAAAGGATAAAGGTTATTGTTTCAAATGCTTAAAAGCTGGACATAGGGTAGGAAAATGCCGATGTTTCGTAAAATGTAACAAGATACATTATGCAATAATGTTTACCGAGTCAAATAAAAATGTAAATAAGCCTACATCAAATAATTCAGAAAGGGAAATTAAAGAGCAGGATAAATCAGTAAATATAGCGAGTATTTCGAACACTCCACAAGTTTTGTTGCAGACTTTGTCTCATGCACTTTTTGGAGGGGAAAGGATCAACGAGGAGTTTCATAATGTATATAAAATAGGACTAAGAAGCTTAGATGGAAATTTTAATTGTAATTTTGATGTAGTTGATCAGGATATTATTTGCAATAATGTTTCGTACTGCCCATGAATTGATGAATTAAAATCTATGAATACACAAATTTTTGATATAGAACACAATCTGGGACCAATTGATGTTTTTATTGGACCAGATTTTGCTGGAAAGCTTTTCACTGGAAAGAGAAGAGTTCTATCTAGTGGATTAGTAGCCATGGAATCCCATCTAGGATGGACTATTATAGGGCAAACTAACTTACCCTCTGGAAAAGAAGATACTGCTGTGATGGTAATTTCGATGTTTGTAGGAGAAGCAACTATTTTCGATCTTTTCAGTCTAGAAGTTTTAGGGATAAGTGACCCGTTTGAAATGAAATCCAAAAAGGAAAACAAATACTTTACCAAACTGTATTTTGAAGAAACTGTCAGAATATATGAATCCAGAGCTGTTTTAAAGCCACAGTTTTTTAAAAGCTATTTTTCATTTAAACAATTACAGTTGTTGATACACTGCGATCGTAGTGAGTTATTTCTTTACATAACGGATAATAAATATAATACGAGCATTTATTATTATTATTATTTTTGAAGTTGTAAAATGGATCTGTGATAGCCCTTTGTTTTTCAACTGAATCTAAATACTTATTCTGCAAAAAAGAAGGAAACTTTCTTTAAGAAAGCAATATCTTATGGGAAAAAAGGTGATATTCATATATATCAGCTAGCGAAAAGTTCAGATTAAGTGAGAATACATAAACGAATTGAATAGAAACATCATTGAGGTAATGATAATTCATATAAACCAACCTAGGTTTAATTAATAAATTTAATTTAGAGGATCAATAGTATTCATTTCATAAATGCGTGGAACAAGACGTGGAATCTCATTTTCGGAGAAACACCCAGTTCCTTAAATTGTACGAATGAACAAATGAAAACCCGCCATCTTTGTATAACTTGAATATGGTAATTAGAATATCATAATTGGATTACTAATTCAGGACGGCAGATTTAGATTACTAATCATGTATAAACTTTAGAAGCCACAATACAAACAGCTGCTTATGGAGCAAATAAATCACTTCACGGTTAATCTAGTCATTTTTTAAAATTCACACTGGGTGTACTCGGTCATCAAGGCTTGTTTGTCTACTTTTCAAAGAAAACAATCCAACTTGTTTGGGTTAATTTTTTCATTCATTCATTGTTTGGATGTGGTCAGGGTTCAGAAGTGTTTATCATTTGATTATTATAATTATTTATCATGCCAATTCTAAAGAATGTGCGTGATAAAAAATGCTAGATATTTTAATTCGAATCTTTATTAAGGTAAGGATCAAAACCTTTTCATTCTGATGTTGATTATGTTTGGCACCAATTTATTTTCCTCGAGCTTTTCACGTGCTGTAATGATTAATGTTCGTCATTCAAAGCATTAATTCCTCGTTACGAATCAGGATTCATATCTTTTCAGTAAATATAATATTGATAATCTGCTCTTTTTTTCTGTTTATATAATAAGCTAGTTCGTTCAATAGCGCCCCAACTCGTAGACGCGTTGTGAAACTTTCCTTCTACGAATATCGTACTTTGTAATTCATTACATTTTACTGAATAGAAATAATTCCACAGATTTGGTCATCTTTAAAAAAGGATATAAATCCAATACAACGAAGTTCTAAATCTATTACAAAGCTCATACTTATAGCTTACACACACATGAAACAAATTAAAACGTTGGTTTGTAAAAAATTCTATGCTTATTATGATAAGGACTAGAAATTCACCCGTCATGGTATGACGGATGCAAATTGCCTCTTCATTCGAGAGATTTCTCGTCAAATTTGACGTGTTTAAATAGATATATATAAGAGAGAAATGTTTAACATTGATTGAAAACAAATAAAATAAACATATATTTTATGACAGGAAATATTTTTTTTACTTACATTTTTCTTTATTCAAAAAACGCCTTGGTAAAAAACATTCAGTGTGAAGTATTTTTCATTATTTAACAATTTTCTATATGCTTCAGATGTCTTTGTGTAAATTTTAACGTTTCCAAAAAATATTATCGAATTATATCATCACGATTGCAATAAATAATGAGAAGCATCGTGGCATCCAAATTATATCACGCGCCTGATATACCACTGACGTAATTTACTACTTTCTATTAAAAAACGAAAATTAATTTGAAATATATGATTAATATAATTTAAAAGTTCTCGGGAACTATTAATCATAGAGAGATAAATTTTATATCAATCGATAGCAAAGTTTATTTCACTATTTTAGAGCTATTAAACTTGAAATTAGAACGACAATTACTTTTTAATTTTAAAATTACTGAAATTTAGGTGGCCTAACAATGAAATAATGCTGTTTAACATCTCGCAGTGCTATGGCGCGAATTTTATTATTGGTGACGTCACAGCGTTACCGGATCAGTGAAAGACAGATCTGGGCTATTATATTAGCAATTAAGTAAAAAAGTAAATTCAAAGGAATCGTTAGTATTATGAAATGTAGAAATTTCCATAATTCACAAAATCGCAAATACCAACTTCAATATATACTCATTTAGTGAATGCCATACTAAGGCATCGAAGCAGCGATGCTTTAAAATATGAAGCCTATCGTGCTTAATACTGTTAGCAGTGGAAATTTCTTATCGTAATTTATTTTTATTTCCTTTTACTTGAAAATATAATTCCTCATTTTTATATATTCAACCTTTTATTCCACTAATGAAGAAAAATCGAATGCAATATAGGCTGGTCCAACATTTTTTAAAAATGTTTTTGGAATGATATAAGTTTTTAGATAAAGTTTTTGAGTTTTAAATGTTCTGTTTGATAATCCTTATCTTAAGTTTTTAGATATCTTACCACATCTCAACTTCAATAATAATAATGCTTTTCGCAAAGAAAACATATGTGGTTTTTCTTATTCCTTTGTTACGGCTTTCTGTTGCCCATTTATAGTTTTAGGTCTGCGATTGTTCAGTATAAAGAGTATTGAAGAATCATCATTAATCACACTTCTAACGCGAAAGCCAATGCATACTTTATATAATTTTTAAGATTCATTTCAATATTTACTATTCTACTTATAGCTAGAATTAAGTAATTTAATTCCTTTACAACAGTTTTTGAGTTATTGTGGAATTAATTTTAAAATAAAAGATTTTTTAAAGTAAATTACAGTGAATATTTCTAAAAATATTCGTTGAAGTTCACTTCTTTTTTTGGATACGTTTTTGGAAATTTTTTTCGGTGAATTGGAAATTTTTATGTGTTTTCCACTCATTACTAAGAATCGCAAACATTCTTCCTTTTAATATATTGATTCCTTAGCTTATCTGTAGAGTTTTCAAATAACATATTAGGAATTTTTCTCTTCGTAAAGAGCGAAAACATAACCGACCATTTATTGTTTATTTACAAACATTTATTGTTTATTTACAAGCGCCAAAGAAAATTTTATAATATCAAAGGATAATTTATAGTCTGTGGAAATAATTACTATAAAAATAAAACTGTTTTAAGCCATACGATTGTTAACATATTCCATTAAAAAGATGAGCGGACAGCCTCTGTTTATAAAATTTTCCAAGTAATGTCGGCCTTTGTTGTTTAAGAATCTGTATTCTTTGTAAAGTGTAACACACTGGAAATGGGTTACGATATTGAGATGCTTCGTTGATTCGAGAACAATTGATTTGACTCAATACCCACACACTGTGCTAATTATTTGTGGTCTTTACTTTTATTTATAATTCTGATCTGTGAAAAAATTTTGCAATTCATTTTCCAAACGTTATGAGAAAGTTTTACGGATGGAAGTTCTGGCTTTAAATGTTATGAACGTTGTTCAAGATTTTGACGGATTAATTTGAAAATTGTAGGTATAGTTGAATACCTCCTACGAATAGTATATCATCTGTATAGTTATGATGATATTTTAAACATTTTCTTTTTTTAACTTCATAATAATTTCTGTTTTTTATCTTCATATGGCTAATAACTACAGGACAAAATTCAAGGACAACACCATAATTAAACTTTATGTTAAATAAACGTTTTGCGAATGTGAAATATTTTAATAAATACTAGTTTGATTTAAAAGTAAAAAGAATTATAAATATTTTAAATTAAAATCATAGTGTATAAAATATTTAATTAAAATTTACTAAATAACTACTTGAATTCGGTTACCTTTTCATTTATTATTAACCAAGGCATCATTTTATTATTAACTAAAAAAACTCGAAAAGATAACAAAATTTTCGAATGAAAATGTAATAAAAAATTGAGATAGGCCTAATATAAAGCAATAACCGAAGGTAACAATGGCGATTTTAGAACGCTAATTACATCCGAGCATGAGTTAGTTCCTATCATAAATTTTTTTTCTACCACAGAGAAAGCCATTGTAATTTTTATTTCTGTTTAGATCTTTTATTTCATATTTAGTTCAATAGTTTCATTCATGTACATTCATATGCATATATGTATAGAAAACAATACTGAACAACACTTTAGAACACAAATTCTTCGAAAATTCAACAATTCCATGTTAATCATTCGGGCCACATAAACTTTGCCAATTTACCACTCACCGAGAGAGGCAAGAAATAAGAGCCCAAATCGGTGCATCACATAAGAGATCAACGCATCCTAATTGGAGACAAATACACAAATTCGGCTCCGTCGAAATAATTCAGAGCAGAAGGTTAAATAAATCTCACGGCCGCAGATCGTGAGTGTTTAAGATTTATTCCGCCGTGTCACAGATCTGGTTGGGTCATAGTTTCCGACTGTAAGGCATATCAATCAGTCTGACTCACTAATTGAGATTTAACTGTTTCTGTTATAAATGAGACTGCTACCAGACGGACAATCAGGGAAAAGTGGACTCGTTCCAGATGTAACGGCTAAGAAATGGAGTCTGGGCAGATAGAGGGTGACTTTTTTAGAAATACCAGTCGCTGGTTTTGAAATATATTGTGATTCTTTTGACCAGGTACAGTCGCAATAGAGTAGAGAAACATTCGGATTAGAGTAGATTAATACGAGACGTGGAATTTATTAGGTTGGTTAGTAGAGAGAAAAGTAAACTCGTTCCAGCTGTGTTGACCATGAAACGGCGTCTGTGCAGATAGTGGTAGACTTTTGAAAAATATATCAGTCGCAAATTTTGAAATATATATTATTTTAACCAGGTACAGACATATCAGAGTAGAGGTATAATTAATATGAGCCATGAAATATATAAGGTTGGGTAAATGAGACTTGTTAATAGTTCAGAGAACGATGTGTTCTTTCAACATAATGTTGCCTAAAATACTGAACAAGAGTGACAGCATATATTTTTAAGAATCTCAGAAGTAGTTATTGAAAAGTATAAGACCCATTTAACAAGGTACATACAACAACTAAAATGAGATGCAGGATTTAATAAACTCATTAATTTGTCTTTTATTAACTAATTCATTTTTTCACATTTTAACTAAAATTTATTTTCAAGAAAATTGCAAGAAATTTTCTACAAATAACTTGAATTACTATCATATCACCAGAAAACAGTGTTTCGGATTTTATCAAAATCGGAACTGACCGGTGATCATCTCAAGTACTTGGGTGAGAAGTTAGCAGTTTAGTTGTAGGTTCTTGGCTCCTAAAAGCCATATAAATTGGAGGATCTAGCTAACGGTCTTAATCTTGGTTGCAGATCGTGCTACCTAATAAAGTGAGAGTTCGCTATATGGGATACTCGTGATAGGGCTTGTATCGCAAGATGAATTGTGTCGATCTTATTATGAGTGGCTTCCCACCAGAGTACACCTCAAATATGAGGATGAGAAGTTGCCCTGTAAGTAGCAGATTCTCGCTTCCCTGGCAGGCATGATTATGGCAGTGTTGCTCTTATAGTCTCATCGCCGATGACTGGTTATACCTTTATCTGAGTGATTGTGGCATGTGCTTTCCGCAGTGGGGGCTATAATACGTCGACCACTGAGCCCAAATTTGCTCTTGGCGGCGGCCAGGTCATTCAGCTCACCACGGAAACTATAGGAGGGCGGGTAATTCTTTGTAGCTGTAATGAGACAGGGTTAATCAGACTGCATCAAATGGACAACAGTCTAAGTGCAGGTTCTTTTACGACCTATTGAAAGAAGCTTACAGGTTGGATAAAAAAAAAGGAAAAAAATATACTCTCAATTCTTTTTTCCAGAATATGGCAGAAACTCGAATAAGAGAATTGCTAAAATTTAAATAAAATTTTAACTTGAACTGCACCCAAGACTGAATATGATTACAATTTTAGCGTCCTTTTTTTCTGCGTCTCGTTCCAGCTAAGGATATTACAGGGATAACATGTAAGAAGTAAACATATTTTCTTATATCTGTTGTTGTTGCAATCCTCAGTGCTTTTCTTAATCTCAACACGAAATCCGCAACACAAAATACATTTCTGTGAAAGCGTGTTCAATGTTTACTTAACCTTTAGTGGTTAATTTATAACATCGAAAACACTTTTAAGTGCTTAACCGTTAAATGTTTCATAACTTGTGTATTTTCAGCTTTTATAGAAGTTATAGAAAACACAACTCCACAATAAAATTCTCGATGCTTCCTTGTTTTGACAAATTATGTCTCTGACATAAAACTTATTTTGATAGATGTCTTCATTTTAAGTGCAGAAACTTTCTCTTCAAACAAGTATGGATGTCCTTTCTATTTTTCAAATCAATTTCTTCGTATTCCATCTCGATCAATAAATATGTTTGCGTCTTATAATGTTACTTCGACGCGTGTTTGTATAACTATGCCTTGTAGCTTCAACTTAAAATTGCCTTATAATGTATCTTTGGTCGTATCGCGTTTATATGTATGACTTGATCTTCGAAATAAAAACACCTTCCCTGTAATAAGTTATCTTCTCATCCAAAGTATTGGCTCTTTCATCACAAATCCCTCGGGAAAACGACTTCACAAAACTTTAACACATCTCTTTTACAACCAGATAGAAATGGAATTCTCCAAAGCATTAATGATTACTCTCCGACGCCACTCAAGATCCTGTAGGCATGGTGCTTATTAAATCTGTTATCAAAGTTTAATCGGTATGGCTCGGAATTTTGAAGAGGGGTTGTCGGTTTAGGTGTCGTCCTGTTCATCTGACCATGGTTCGAAATTAAGAGGTTAGTCCAAAATAGTACTCCCGTAACTTCAAAACGGAACGTTAATGTAACTAAGGGGCCGTCCACAAATGATGTCGTGCTTGGAGGGGGGAGGCGGTTCGTGAAATTGTGATAGTTTGTGACAAGGGGGGGAGGGGTAACAATAAGTGTGGCATCACGCATTTTGGTTAAAATAAAAGCGTTTAAAATCAGCAGATTAAATTTTGAAGTTATTTTGAAATTACCAGAATTTGAGGGTATTTTTTTAATCTGGGCTAAAACAACTTTCATGTGATTTTTTTTTCACTTATATTTCTTTCTTTTCGAAAAAGGCATTCAGGGTAGGTTCTGAGAATATGGTAGCAGCAGAAATTCTTCACCATTAGAAGAAAACCTCCCCCTGTCACACCCTTGAAATGTCCAACAAAATATACGTCGCCCCACCTGGATGAGTGGTAGAACTGGTAGTGGCACAAACAGGTTGATCTTATTGAGGCGATTTTTTTTTAATTCAATCTGTTTAAGAGTATTTTGTGTTCATAAAGTAGAGATAGGATTTAAAGCAAAATATATCAAATTCCAAAATACTACTGTTTTCATTTGCTCTTTTATATTAATATTTTATTACTATTGTTTATTAATTAGGTTTTTTTGTAAACCTTAATCTTATTTCATACAAAATAAGTACACATGTAATCATTATTATTGTTATGCTCACAAATGTCATTAAAACACGTAATTAAAGTTTAAAAATAAAATTTGATATATGATCTATAACGTAGTGCTTTGTTTCTGAACTGCAAGTATATATTTATGTAATATAGCGTGACATGTAACGGGGGGAGGGTAAAGTGTGACACTTTATCACAGAGAATTGAAACAAAAATAGTGAAAAAAAAGTGTGACATCCTTTATGGACAGCCTCTAAGCTAAACTGATCCTCGCATCCTAGTACAGAGGCAGTCTTTTGTATACAGGCCCGGATTTACACATTTCTACGCCTTAGGCCAAAGGCGTATATTTCATTAGGCTATTCTACGCCTCTCTCTAAAAATATTAGCCAAATAATGTTTGAAACACATTAAATTCTTAATTCAAGATTACACTACTTATGAAATAACATAACAAATACAAACAATCGAATTTTTTGAAATCCTCTGAAATACTTACTAGACGTTCTTCGCTCGTGCTTCTGTCCGTGAATAGGCTTGAAAAGTCATTCAAGTGGACAGATCTTGTTAAACCTATTTCACCTATTTCAATACCAAGAAGTGCAAGGACAAGAGACGATAAGGTCCACAAAAAAACAAATAATATATAGCTCAATATATTTAATGTAACGAATGAAAAAACATCATTTTATATGATCTTCTCAAAATGGCACTGAACACTTTGTAAATATTTGGTTGTTATTTCTTCTGTATGCGCGCCCTAAGCCATGGGCTATGTTGGCCCTATGGGAAATCTGGCCCTGCCTGTATACATCATTTATCAAAAATCTGAAAGTTATTGCCTGTTAATGCCTGAAAGAAAGGGAAGACAGTTTGAGAAACATTTGGAGATCTTTAAATGGCAGTTTCATATACCTGTATATACTGTAGCAACAGACAACTCAAGTTAACATCACGTCGATAATTCAGAACGGCCCCATCACACGTGAATGAGGAATTTATGTTTCTACATGTTTTAGAACATACGAAAGAATTCTATGAAGTATCGCACTAAATATGGAATTTTATGGTACAGAATTCCGAATATCGATGTTTAGATTATTCAAATTCAAAATCCTTTTCAAATATATCAATACATCAAAATTATTGGAATAATATCAAAAACCTTTTAGCATTCTCTGGAAAGTCAGCTCGAATCGTCTTTGATCCTAGTGGAGCGATGGTCACAGTCAATATTAGAGACGCAGTTGGCCTGCAATAAAGCTATCTTGTAAACAGATGGATAACATATGGTAAGTAAAGATAGTTGGAGTACAAACTATATTATTAGCATCTTCTCGCGACCTGCATTTGGGCTTTTTCAACAGCGCTTTAGGACCGTTGTGCTTTTTTCTTTTTACGGGTTCTTGTCGGCACATGATGGTTTCCTTGATATTCGAGTAAAAGAGCCCACGATTAACTTAGGCTTTAAGACTAAACTACACGAAGTTGCTTGTTAGTTAACATTTTGCTATTTTTGTCTATCGCGTTTAATATACAATGAAGAAGGAGACTGTGTGTTTTCTTACAATCATTAAGTTATTTTGGATTAAGATCACATATAAAATCACTAATCGGAAAACATCCATTTACTTTTTAAAACTTAGTGATTAAGGTCACAGTACCAATGAGAGTCAAAACAGTCTGATAAAACTGTCAAATGGCTTTATTGAATCAAATGATTACAGTCTCTCATGTCTGAGTGTAACAGAACATTTTGTATATCAATCAATATCATGTGATCTCTAAATTTCAAGTCCCAAATAAAAGACTTTTAAATATTTTCTGTATTTAGTTACTCATGGAAAAAATTAACTGTCAATACTAGTAAAGCTGCCATCTCTGAAGAAATGGAGTTGCACCATACGAGTTGCTGCATGAATGTATATAATGGACAAATCAGATGATATCTTTACATCTTATAAGTGAATCTAGAAACGAATTAAAACAACCTCATTTCCTGTTTCCGTAATTTCTTTCAAATTCTTGAAAACCACGCCGATGCTCAAAAAACTACTTCTATTTGCATTTAGTTATTAGTTTCATGTTCCTTTGAAAATGAGAATAACATTAACCTTAACGGAGTTACCACACCTGCCTAAGCATCGGAGACACTGAATGACAGCCACTGCAATAACTCGATACTGAGGCCAGTTCCTACTAGCCATCAACCACGGCCGAACACTTCAGGAGGTACGTACTATCATGGTGGGGAACTCGACCCCCCCAGGGAAACAAGACCCGCTTACTTATCAGCACGGCCACTCATCCGTTTTCTTGCGGTGCTCCCCCCCCCGTAAAATAGAATTAAAAAAAACATGAAAGGTTCAGTTCATTGTCCGGGCCGTAGATTTTTCGTGAAAACGTCGGGATAAAATCATAAAATAATTGCTTCGTATTAATATGTAATTTAACTATCAAATCTCTTTAATACAATATTTACAGAGTATATAATGGTTGCAGAATAGATAAATCACAAGCTGCCACACACCTTGCTACATGCGATAAACTGTGATTTATCTGTTCTGTTATATCTACTTGTTAATAAGATGATAATTAAACTATATACTTGTACAATTATGTTTATTTTATCCGACGTTTCAACTAGCGCGGACAATTTCGCCTTCTATATTTTATTTAAAATGATTTGATGGCGCCATCTGTTCACAATATATGAACTACATTTCGCGTATGCACTAGTAAAACATTATTTACTGCATTATTCATATTTCCAGTAAGCATTCAGATTTTTGAATTCAAATTTAATACAATGTTTCTTTTACGTATTGTCAATATTCTGTGAGTTCGTCCGTTACGAAAGAAAACTCTCATGTTATAATAAAAACATGCGGAATTTGAAATTTTCAATTGAATACCGATTTTTACTTATATTCTGATAAATATTTTATTGTATCATTTTGGTTCTAGTAATATTCCTCAAGCTACTTAAAATGACACCAGAATCAACCTCCTACTAAACGCGTTTCCGCTACACTTATTTATAACCTTACAAAGCTAATTCAAACAATCACGCGCATGCGTTACACTAGCTAGATGACGTCACAGGTAACAAATACTTATGCGACAAACTTTTACAATATCCGTTGGTGGGGTCAACCATTCTTTTCGCATTATTAGTCTGGTAGTTATTAGCGATTCAAATCTGACAGTATTTTGTCACACAAGAAAGTTCGACCGACTATCACGACTGTAACGAGCGGAAAGACGTTTTCACGACAAAAAGACTTTGTCATGTTCCTTTACCCTTCTTTGTGCTTAAAGAAATAGGAATACGCGGCATAAGTTGGAAGATTAAGTATTCGGACAATTGATCAGAATCAAAATGCTGTAAAGATTTCTACTGAGAGATTCGATTGATCTCCTCGAGTCATTTAAATGGCCTTGCAAATCAATTCACTACAAGGCAAGAGAAAAATTTTAATCTTCATTATCTGTACCAGTCTGGAATCTCGAAATATCCAATACACACAAATGCCGTTCTTCTTCTTTCTTCTCTACTAATAATAAAGGAGAATGTGTGTCTCTCTGTGTGTGCTTGCTCTCTACAGGGCAGACCGCTAAACCTAGACTACTACTAGAGGTGGGAATGTGAACCTCGGAGTCCTTTTTTTCAAATTTTAATTAATTAAAAAATTAAGCTAAATTTTGGCATTTTTCTTTAATAACTTCCGAAAATATTACATCGCAAAAATTATTTTTTTTCTCTAATTTTATAAAGAATTTTTAAAAATATTTTTACGTTTTTCAAACCGTTTTCATAGTTTAAACATATATTTATTTGCGTGTTTTTCTTGCATTGAAAGCAAAAGCAATATCCTACTGAATTGTCTTTCCTTTTTTTATTTCGCCAGTATCTCTGGAAATCTGTAAACAAAGTTCTCTAAGATAGTAAATATATTTGAAAATGTATCCATTAAGCTGAATGATTATGGTGCTATGCTTTATTTCTTTTTATTAGCGTAAGTGCCACGTCATTTTTATGCTGAAATGAAATACAAATTTTGTATGAGGAATAAAAAAGTGGAATTGGGCCGACAGCTTACAATTAGATGCTACATTTCACGGACAGTTGCTTGACTTCCTTAGGGTCGTTCATGTTGACAATAAACAGAACATGTGCAAAGCTACTAAAAAAACGCGATTTGAATGGCTATCACAATTTGAAGTTTAAAATTACTTTGTTAAGGGAACAATGAATATCAAATTACGCATAAGGGATTCAATTGAAAATATATTCCCGGCAAACAAGCTGGTCACCAAAGGCGGCGTTCTTAAGTAGAACAGAGATATGGGGCTTAAATTGAGACAATAGAACATCTATTCAAATGGAAACCACTGCAATATATAACAAATTCTAATCTCTTTTTATCATTACAAACCTGGAATCTAGAGATACTAGGAACAAGTCTTGTACTCTACTAAAGAAAACAGCGATATAATACACTAAATTCGTGAGTAAAATATCCATTCAAATCAAACCAATGCAAGACATGAACACTTCAATCTTTATTATTTTTATAAATCTGGAATCAAGTGATGCTGTTGTCTTCTGCCTTCTCTACTAATGGAATGAGGGATATGTGACCTAAATTAGAGAGTAAAACAACCATATAAATCAAATCACTGCAAGACATGAAAAAATTCTGATGTTAAATGGTTGTCCCTTACAAACCTGGAATCTAGACATACTTGGAACACGTTCTTATCCTCTACATTCTTTACTTAAGAAAATGGGGATGTGTAGACAAAATAGCAAAGAAGATATCCGTTCAAATAAAGCCTCTGAAAGTCATGAAAATAGTTATAAACCCCACGCTCCTATCAAAGCACTACAAGACATGGAAAAATTCTGATCTTCATTATCCTTACAAATCTCGTATCTAGATCTAGAAGAAGAGTCATCTTCTGCTTTCTCTATTAAAGAGTGACTAAATTAGAGAACGCAATGCGAACTTTCATTACATTTGATCCTTAAACAAAGAAAAAGCTCAGAATCAGAACATTACGAAAATTGTTTTGACTTATCAGCAGTAACGTCGATACACATTTAACCACGTACTACATATGGAAATTGCGCTGACATTTCCCATCAGGCGAATGAAATTCGAGTAATACCTGATCTAATTCCACCTACGCTCTGAGCGAATTATTTGTAATTGCTCCCTCTTTTTAGCGGCCCTAACACATGCGGGCTGTACGTCGCTCATATTTACGACAGGAATGCCAAAAGGAGAGAGCGAACCTATAGAGATAGTACCGTTGACTTTATCACTGGCCAATAATTACCGTGACAAGAACGGCGCTCGCCTTCGAATTATGCATTGGGGAATCGCCTCTGTGATGACTTGACGAGCGATCAGGGGTTGCCGGGAACAGTCGGATTTGGCGAAGCTTATCGCTTTCAAGTGAACCGGAAGGTCGCCAAAGAAGTTCTGGAGCAGTGAAGTGAGCCAAGGCTTCGAGAATCTCCGTTCGGAGATGTTATTTCTTTTGAAAGAGTATCTCTTTGAGAGAGTTGTTCCTTTCGAATCATTATAAATAAAATAGTTGTGCATCATACCTCGTGAATAAAGTAACTGACATGAACAAGGAATTGCAAAGCTCTTCAATACAATTATAGAAACGTTTCATATTTTCACTAATTGTTGGAAAATTTTCATTTTCACTTTTTCGTACACGAAGGATATCGTCAAAAATTCCGATCTCGAGATTTTCATAAATATCCACATTTTAGACGTCCTTGAATCTGTGTGTGAAATTGTAACTTTCTATTTTATCTAAGATAAATAAAATTGATCGGGGTGGAGATGGTTTTGTTACTTTCAACTCTATGCCCATTCAAACCGATCAGAAAGCATCACAAAGATTCTAAGAGCGGGGGCATGGAATAATAAACACAGTAACTGAAAAACTCAACCATTTGGAAGGATAAAATGTAGTATGTGGACTTTACATCAAAACTGTAATTTCTATCAAATTTTGGACTACTAACCCGAAGACCACCGGTTCTCCACATGTGAACACGTTAATTCAAATTGCAACGACAGATGAAATCTTGCATATCCTATTTATTACCTTAATTGTAGATCTGAATCAAATTTTGGATCATATCCATGAATGGTTTGATTGTTGAAGAATCTTTCTATTCCTGTGAATGTGAACGCGATACCTCAAAAACGTAACAAACTATATAAATGAATTTTCTTCATGATCTACATCCAAAGTGTATATCTCCATCTAATTTTGAATTAAATCCATCAATATACAGGCTGTCTGTCTGTGCGTATGTGAACACAATAATTGAAAACGATAGCTGAAAAACAAAAGGATCTATGTAAATGAAATTTGGAGAAGGAAAAAATGTTATTGAAATATTAACCTTTTTGCTACCAGCGTCATATATTACGTGGCGTCCCGATTTTCTTACCCGAACCTGATGTCACAAATATGTTATAGGTGTTCATTATCAGTTTATGATAATTGTTTGTGCTAAATCGTGCTGCACACAGATGGGTTATTTTATAAAATTGTAAAATTTGTTTTTAATTTTCAGATGCACAACCTTTTCCTGGTAAACTGGTTAAAAGAATCAGATGCCATGTATGCACCTTCAACGGCCAACATCTATTTTGTATCCCTTCGTAACAAGTGAAACAACAACGGGACTTCCAATTCTGCTTTATATAGACAAATGTTTCAAATGTTCATACAAATAAATAACATTTTATTTTGAAAAAATCTTTTCATTTTGTTTTTCCTCTCCAATTTAATTCATTTCCTTGACAATTGGTATCATATTTATATAATAAAATGTCTGGGCCGAGGTAACGGTATTTCTCGAGAGGCCCTAGGAGTGAATGAGTTAAGTTGAAATAAGCATAAAGACAAAGAAATTCAACCTGAGAAAACTGCCTCAAACGAGCAAAGAATCCATTCCAACATAATTTCTCAAGGGTTACGTGCTCAGCATGGATTCAAAAAACTTGGAAAATTTTTCTGTAAGAAGCTGGATTTCGTCAAAGGAAGCTTCTTGTAACCCGAAAGATCCCAAGGCAAGAAGAAAAAGACAAAGCAAGGAATAATCACATTTTTTTTATAAACAAATAAAAACGAGAACGCCATCCATTGGGATGCTGGAATGGATTCTTTGTTCGTTTGCGGCAGTTTTTTCAGGTTGAATTTCTTTGTCTTTATGCTTATTTGGAATGTTTTTTGTTTCCCTTTGTCTTTTGTATGCTGCGGCATATTGCGCGCTACTAAAACATTGTTATAATTTTGTAATATTTTTTTTATTTGTTTCAATTGTTAATTGCATTTTATTGAATTTTACTCTTTATATTTTGAGTTAAGTTGAGATGGTGTACTGTTCGTTTCAGAAAGCCGTGTCTGCCTTTCTTTTGGACGATTTTACTCAATAGAAGAGTGATAGGCGGTGAATAAGAAAAACACTTTCCCAGAGTTCTTTGTCAGGCACGTTTTTCTTTTATTTACTCTTTTCCGATATTGATATTCATTTCCGTTCTGCTCTGTACCATTTTGTTTTAATTTGAAACGATAGTTTTCCACTCATATATTCTGTTTTAAAAATAAACATCTCCTCCATCTTTCATCTCACCCCTATGTTAGTACAATCAAAGCCCTCTGGAGCATGCGCAAAGGAGCGGAGGGTTTCCATATTTAAAAACGGACAATACTTAAAAATTTTGTTTATAATTATCGTAGAATCTACATGAACACAGCTCTGCGAAAGCTTCCGTGACGTCAGAATAGTTCTGAGAAATACCACGAGAATTTTAAACTAAAAATGTCATAAAAATTTATTTTTCGTCCTTAACAGTTTTAATAAATAATTCGCGGTTAATAAATAAATAGTAAGTGATAAAATTATAATTAAAAATTTTAATAAATTTATTAAATAAGTAAGTAATCTTAATAAACAAACAGCAAAAAGTTACATGCAATTATTCATTTCTAATGGTTCAGCACTATAGATGGCACTAAAACACACTTCTATTAATCCTGCACTTAATTTTATGTTTGTTCTATAAGTTCTTCACAATCTCAACACAGAACTATTTCACTAAAAGGGCCATTGTCCAGTTTGGTCACTGCCTGCGCTATCTGTGAACCAATCATGAACTCACGGTATATATATATACTCTTATAAAAATCAGCCGAAAATCCAGACAGCAAAATTCATCATATAAAAACCCAGAGTTGTCAGTAACGCAGGGCGGAGTTTGAAATATCCTCCCCTTTGGTCTTACGTCATTACCGAACCTTCATGCTGGATTGTAGTGAAGGTCAATGAGCTGAGTTCAGTAGTTTCATTTCTTTATTATTTATGCTGATACTTTATGTTGCGATCTAAAGATGCCGGAATCCCACCCATGTTAAAGTTCAAATGAAAAAATCCACACTACAAGGAGTTAAACGACAACAGATATTTCACAAAGAATGTTGCTTATAATGAAGTTTTTTAGTTGATAGAATTCCAGACCTTTTTTTTTACTTTTAATGTTATTATATATTTACACCTAAAGTGCACTACAAACTACAATTTTTTTTTATATTTCTTAAGCACTTTGCCAATGTGCATGAGATTTTCTACTACAACTTTCTTAGTAACTCTGTGAGAATCAGATCTGAGATATTCTTGGCAGGATAACAGCCGGCCTTCTAGACGGCCACACATCTTCTCGTATTTTAACGACAGCGAAATTGGCAGAAACGATTTTTTTTATTAAGATTCAAGATTTTCTGTAAAGCAGGTGGCAACAGAATTGTTACTTCTGGAGTTGAAATAAGCATTTTCTCGTTTGTTACCTCCCATTTTCTAAGTTTATTGGTTCTATCCTTCAGCCCAATGAGGGGTGGAGATAATAACTGCTTAAGAACGCCTACTGAGAAAAGCATTGGAGGGATGCCATTCTGGAAGGCCTCTCCAGGGTCGGTGGGCCATATGAGAATCCATGCGTAGGCAGACAAGCGGATGGCGGTAATGGTCTCAAAATGAAAGAATTCATAAGTTGTCTATCAGGGTTTCTCAAACTGTGGTTCTAGATACCTAGTGGAGAAGTGGAACGTTGACGGAGCTTACCTCTGCTAGACGTTTCTAAAGTATAGGGTGTTTACAAAAAAAAAATACAATTACAGGGGCTGCAATTACAAAACTAAAGAATTTGCAAACATTTTGGACAAATAAAATCAAAAATATCATCTTAAAGTTTATAAAATTCAATTTGACCATCACCAGAAACATGAACGATATCCAGACGGTAGAACTCATCCAGGGGTGTAGTGGAGCCGGAACAACGTTCCGGCACTGCTTCTTTTTTTAAAGAGAATTAAATAACAAAAATTTGTGAAAAAGTTCTTAAAACCCTCAGGTTGTCACCCAGATTAGAGCGTTCCGGTACTGCTTTCAGAGCGTCCCGTGCTTATTCTTCGACTACACCATTGAACTCATCCCGCACTTTTTCAGCATGTTCGGTATTACAGTTTGGATGGCTGCAGATATTTGCGTCTTCAGTTTGCCAATGTCGGCAGGTAGTACCGGAAAACACACTTCATCTCGTCAAATAAAGAATTTACTAACATCTCATTCACCACTGTTCGAAGTATGATGCGCTTACTTGTTTTGTTGAGGAAATATAGACCTTCAAAGTTGGCAAATATAAACTTTTGTCCTGTATAGTCAGAACTCAAAGGAAATTCCAGTTGACAGTACGGGACACTTTAACAATACGCCATGCATTTTTTTTTTCTCTCTTTTTTTTATCAATAAAGATTCCACACACACCCAATCAAACTGCAAACGGGAGATTTTCATCTCTAGAGTCAGGAATGTGTCGTAGTGAAAAAGTAAAAAAGTACGGGAAAAGCCAATAGGTGTATTATCACATATCGGTAAGGAGGCTTAAATATGAATATAATTCATTAAAAACTGGTTGATAAATTTCAAAAACTTCAAACACCAGAAAAATCTAATAAAAATCTATATTTATTAGAAAATTATTCACTTTTATGGAGTTATTTTTATAACACTACGTGGCATAGAAGACATATTAGTCTTTCTGCGGTGATGTGGCTGCTCATAGCATTCCACACACTGTCAGTTTGAGTTATATGCTTTTATTTTATTTTATCAAAAATATTTTATTTAGTTCGTTTTATTTTCTACTGATTAATGATTTTAGGACTGTTTTCTTTTCTTATTTATTTATGGAATCTCACAAATTCTTTCGTACATTAATAAAATCATTATTTATCTATTTAATTAATATTCATTTTCACAATTAAAAGGAGTAGGAAGAGGAAGGAATTTAAAAATCGCCAAACCAAGTTATTTTATCACTCTTTCATCCTTCGAAAGAATACTCGTGCTCTGCTTTAAGAAATCAGATTACCTCTGGCGATATATTTATAATGGATAGAAACCACTTTATAGAAAAAAGGGAGGCCTTACAATGTACTAATCAAAGAACTCAAAAATTAAAGAATTTGTAATTTCGCCACACACAAAAGAATTTTTTTAATATCATTTGCAGTTTTCAAATTAAATTTGATAAACTTTTTTTTAAGTTCGGTATTCGTTCACAATTGATAAACTCCATTCAGAAATTGAGTTCTTGGATTATCTATTTTTACACAAATTTGGCACTTTTTTACCCATAGTATGGAATCCGCGTCTTTTCATTCTTGGTGGAGGCTCCGCTCATCGAAATCATATGTCTGGATAAGATTTAATAAGCAAGAAATTATAGTTTTTACTCACAACTAGTCCAGAGAAGGCTGAACAAAAAGCATTACATCAAATTTATATCCACTGATTTCAATTGCAGAGTTCTCATACAATGCGCTGAAAATTATTTCCTATTGAAAGCATTCCATTTTAAATAAACCTCCATTATTAAATATTAAATTTTTAAAAATTGAAACATGGGAACAAGAGTTTTCAATCCAGTTTTATACTAGCGGTAAAACTTCAAACGTCTGGCAACATCATAAATAACAAAATGCATTATATGTACAGTCAGATAAGATATAAAGAGATTTCCGCTATTGAAAATCACTCGAAAGTGAAAAAAACTATTTATGCTACTGATTTCTTTGCTTCAAGATAAGAATGGGAATTCCCTCTGATTTTATTGTTAGTTTGAAGCTAATCCTACTGCTTTCTTTCACTTTGCTTTAATAGCAATGACGGAATATGGCGTCAACATTAAATTAATATTATATATAACCACTGAGTCAACGAATTTATTTCTTAAGTAGAATAGTTACATTTATACTATATTAGGATCATAATTACACTCCATATGACAGTGACTTCGTGTGAATTGAGTTCATTGGTGATAAAACCTTTTCCCCAACTGCAGGATTAGTTTCACTATGCTGAACATACATCACAGAAAGGGGGTGTGTATGTGATTTTATTTATATTCCTTTAAAGAGAAAAACCACTTGAAACTTTTACTTTTCTATTGAATTCGTGGCAGACCAGATAAGCTATGGTCAATAAAACAATCTATGTTACAAAACCCTCAAGATATTGGGCGAATACCACAAACGAAGGTTTATTGTAGAGCAGGAAAGTGAGGAATTCGCCTGAGGACGAAAGTCCATCACCAGTAAAGTGAAACAGGGCGGTGGTAACCTTTGATCTGGTAACCAGTCCAGACAGAATACTGTACTTTCGGAGTACTTTTCAAGGTACTTGTTAGCCTGTTCCTGGAATCGTAAAACGTTGCTTGCAGTTTCTCCGCAGATTGGCAGGTGATCCTTCTTTGTCACAACGCTCCCTCCTCAAATGTCAGCGGTGCTTCTGTGGAGTAATAAATATTTCACTGGAGTCAAGACAGAAACCGTTGGAGGATGGGAAGTTTTCAAATATTTAGTCATGTAAAATAATAAAAACAGATGTAAATCCTTGGATGGTATTTGAAAGTAAGGCATCAAAGGAAATGTCAGCTGTCTTTGGATTTTACAATAAATAAATAATATGTAAAAAATTGTGTCGCCTATGAGTTTAAAATGCCGTCAGATACTCTTTTTTATTTGAGCTTGACAATCGTTGAATGGTTTGGGGTTACGGCAAGCCTATTCCCCCATGGCTAGTGTGCATATACACAAAATATTTATACAAGCGTGAAGCATTATTTAATAAGGAAGAAATAATAAAAAATAATTTTAAAAATACTGTTTTATCAGGGTGTTAAAAAATATAAAATATTTTTTTATTAAAAATCTGGAGGTCAAAAGGGGAAAAAAATCCCTGAAACGCGAAGTACTGATAGAAATACTCTTAACTAGACTTGTTCATTAGTTAGTTTAATTATATTAACGTCCCTTTTTGAAGCAACACGAGGGCTATTATGGGAGGCGACGACGACGACACCTGAGCTGGCACCCTCCTCTCCAACCAGCGGGAGGACGTTTGGCACACTATGTATGAATTAACGTATAACAGGCAGGAATGGCACTAGAGTTTGCCCAACAGGGGGGCACGGTCTCCCGACAGGATGGCACGACCTGCTGTATGGGTGGACGAATGTAATGAAATTGGTCTCAAATTTTCGCCAGATTATTATTTATCAACTACGGTTGAATACCACGTACAAAAATTGACCCCGATGGGGGGGGGGCACAGCATCCCCGACGGGGGGCTCGGTGACTTCCAATTGACTTCGGTGGATCGTTGTGGCCCATAGAAGTCAATTGGAATATTAATCACACATATATTATCACACGATATATTTTAATTTATAATGGACGTTTAAGAACTTCTAAGGGCATCCGTTGCAGTTTAATTTTCTTATCGTATTGTTTACAGAACCTTACACTTTCATGGTGTTTGCTTTGATTTCTAGAGTTTTGATAAAAATTATTTCCTGCTTTCTAGTAAACCGATAAAAGTTTGCTTTTTAGAAACATCATTATTTCGATTTCTTCTAAGTAGTCTGAACTTTTATTATGTCATAGTTTTCATTCCATAATTCATTGTTATACTTAATTAGTATGGAATCTTGTAAACGATTTTTCTCAAGTTCGTTACCAGATTACGCCTCTCATATGCAATTAGAATCAAATTTAAATTAAGCGGTTAATAGATCATTAAGTCCTGAAAATATTAAAATATTGTATTGTCATCGATAGCACATAACTATACAGAATTTCAGAACTCTAACACTGCAGAAGAGAGTAAATAATCGATTACGAAATTTCATCTTTACAGACATGAAATTTGCAAACATGAAAGATGATCTTAAATAAAAGCAAGTAAAAATTAGTTTATTTATTAAACTGTTGGTAAGATATTTTCAATCAGTTTGATATATATATTTTTTTTTTAATTCCTTTTGCTTGCTAGACTCCAGAAATAGAAGCATTGTGAAATTTTTCTCTATCACATTAGGTTTGAAACTATTATCGTCGGGGATTATAGACGGGGAAATCTACACAATTAAGGTCTTCCCTACTGCATTTTACAGTTCGAAACTATTATAGACACGAACTATTAGAGTCAGGGACAACTCAAATTGACAGAAAGGAGGGAACTACCAGGGAAATTTTTCTCTACTGCATTCTACGGTTGGAAACTATTATAGACAGTATGAAGGAAACTACATGGTGCAGCATTAAGCCCAGTTAAACAGTCTTCAGTATGGTCGTAATGAATTTAAAACTTGTATAATGTTGAAAGAAATTAAATTATAAATAACTGTAATCGCGATATTCTGTGTATCAAAACTCGATATTTAAAACGGAACATGAAAAATTTCATATAGTCTTTTCTATGCCCTTGAATGCGTATTATACTATTCACCAGAGATGCGATAGCTCATAGCTTTCTACCAACTATCAGCTTGAGTTGGCACTGACTATAGTTTAAAAATTTCTGATGAAAAAAATTAGCGAGATTTATTTCCTTCTGTACATCCATTATTTACAAACCCCTCAGCATACATCATTTCAAAAGATTTCCTCACCTGCTTACCACATTTTGGAACACCGTCATTGATTCACAAATTCAAATCCGGGAATGGCAAAATTGAATGAATTACCCATTTTGTGGGCGAATACCTCTTCTAGACATTTTTGGCAAATCAATAATTTTTTAAAAATTTTATTTACTTATTTAGATAACATCTTAGCTTCGGAGATATTTTGTGTAGCAAGAAATTTAAGAGAAAATATCTGCCAGAAAATATGGCATTTATGAAAAGTCCCATACAACAACAGCAACGGTATAAGATTCGAGCTGCTGTTTGTTTTTACCACTTTTTTATTAACTCGCTTTCTTGTCTGTCTGTCTATTCGGTACAAATTTTGCAATACTTTATAAATCATTTTATACTTTTTAGTCCGTTTTAGGAACGTGGTATATTAAAATTTTTATTTTATTTCTTTGAATTTCAGTTGAAATTTTTAATAATATCTTTTTTTTAAATTATTTTTTTATCTCTTCTAGATTATGCGAAACCTGCCATATTTCGCGCAAACTTACGACAAAGTTAGTCTTGCTGCGACGTCAACGTGTTTTGAAATACTAGAAACAACGGGAACGCTGAAAGGAAAGAAACACTTCAAAGGTTAGTTTATTACAATTAACCCTTTGACTGCCGATTTTTCAAAATCGCTATTTAGATGCAACGTTTCCGGACATGCTCAAATACCGTTAAACGAATGGAATTGTTATTTTTATGCAAAGCTTTATTAGTATAATATAATTCATCTTTTTAATAGTACTAAGTAAGCATATTAGCTTGCGAAAATCGCAGGATGTAGCAAAAAATAGTCTTGCTTCCTACCCGCGGAAATCGCGTGATAAGCAGTCAGAGGGTTAATGTCTTCTTTCGACGCTATACGAGGGCCATTTTGTCGTCATATGGCGAAGGAAACACCTAAACACGTTCTTTCTAAATTTCCACACCGCACCAGCGGTAGGAGATTTCATCTACCTCGGCAGATTTAATGTATAGAACAACCACACACACGGCGGATCTGCCGAGAAATCGGATCTCGAATTACAACGCGCCAACGATGGAGGTTTCATTATTATTTTGTGTGTGTGTGCGTGTGTGTGTGTGTGCGCGCGCGCGGAGTACAGGCTCTCAACCTCCGGCGAATTGCCGTCTTTTTAAACTGGGCATAACAATTTTAATCTGCACCTAAATGAAATGAAACTACACTTTTCCGAGCCCGAAGTCTCAGCTCTCACACTAGTCCACAGCTAATTTAAATAGTTAAAATGTT